>OZ025869.1:3461593-3466593 GCA_964019415.1 Ianthella basta | reverse complement strand
AGATGGTGTTGAAACTAGGACCACTGTGCCGTACTGGTCCATATTCCTTAAGGTACATGATTTCATCTGTCCCCTCTGCATACATTAGGCGGCCATTTTACTTTCATAATATGATGTCATTAGGCCAATCACCTATGTATACTGTTAGAACGTATGACAGAAATGGAATTTTTTTACCATTTTTGGCTACACCCCTGAGGACTACAGCAAGGCACCTTAACCATGTGCTGTTGAGTGAACTAGCTAGGTATGTTGTAATCATTCCCTTGGGTGTGGCTGTTGCGCTGCCATGGTAACAGCCGACAGTGTTGTTTAGTAAATTGCAGCTCTTGCAGTGTCCCTGTCCAATGGCTAAACCCATCCCCTTGCACAGTACATAACAGCTGATGGTTACTGATTACCTGATGATGGATACTGGATGACACTGAAACGTTTAAAGCTGTGGTCACCTTTGACTAGTGTGACCATGTCCGAGAGTCAGTGTATATTGTCTTGTAAAGGGACAGCCGCTACTTTGCTGTTGTTTTAGCTACAAATTTGATCTAAGAAATTTTGCCTGTATAAAAAAAGTTAGAGAGCACTATTTTCATCGCTTTTTGCAATTATTGTCTAACTTGCTAAATCTAGTACTTGTTAAAAATTTAAGGTATAAACAACCCCCAATATACCTAATTACCTAATGCATTTAAACAAGGCTGTATGCTAGTACAAGCAAACGCTTCCAGTGGCCCAGCTGCTAAAGGGCAGCTAAAGATCTGGAGGTTGCCGGTGCTGGTCCGGTTCACTGCCATTTTCCCTTCCCCCTTCTTTCCTTATCATGTTTAGTTCTGAACGTTGTCTTTCAAACACTTCTCTCTTTGTCCTTTCTGCTCCCTTCCCCCTGTGCAGGTTCTGCCGTATGGGTTGAGCGTACAACTTGTATTTGTTGTCACAATTGCTCTGTTTCCATCCGTCATATCTCAAATTCACTCAGTAGACAACCCTCTACACGACTTTGACAGTTATTTTACATGGATTGGCAACCTGTTCTCTCCGCTGGTGTGCTTTCTGCTCTTCAATGCTGCAGATTATGTTGGAAGGACACTTACAATATGGTTCACATATGTGAGCATGTGGGGAGGGGAGGGGAGGGGAAGGGGAGGGGAGGGGAAAAGGGGAGGAGAGGGGAGGGGAGGGGAAGGGGAGGGAAGGAGAGGGGAGGGGAGGGGAAGGGGAGGAGGGAGGGAGAGGGGGAGGGAGGGGGAGGAAGAGGGGGTGCTGGGAGTTGCTTGTGTTATCCTAATCTACATATGTTTCATGTTCTTCTAATGTTGGCCGGCATGTTGAGATCTGGGGGGTACCCTAAATCATTCCTTTATTGCTATTGCCCCTGCATAATTGTTCAATGGAATCAGTGTTGTGATAATGTAGCTAAATTTGAGTTTGTTATTCCGTTGCAATATTTTTCAGCAGTGGCATACATTTCTGTGCTCAAGTGTCGTTTCAAATAGCAAATCAACACTCATCCTAGCTTTGTCTTTTTGCTGTTGATTTCTAACCCTCCCTGACTAAGTGTCCTCCTTCGTCTTTCCCTCCCTCTCTCTCCTCTCCTTCCTCCTTTCCTCCCTCCCTCCCTCCCTCCCTCCCTCCCTTGCTGCAGCCAAAGCACTGGGCTCCAATCCTCATTCTTGTTGTTCTCAGATTAATCTTCTTCCCGCTCTTTGCCCTCTGTGTCATCCCTGGCACACACTACCATGCTGTGTTCACAAGTGACGTGGCACCAGTTGTCATCTGTCTTGTGTTTGGAATCAGCAATGGATATCTTGCCTCTATATCCATGATCCACTCACCGTCGTAAGTGTGTGTGTGTGTGTGTGTGTGTGTGTGTGTGTGTGTGTGTGTGTGTGTGTGTGTGTGTGTGTGTGTGTGTGTGTGTTGATGGATGTGTTGTCTGTTCTCCTTCCACCATCATGTGTCGTGTGTGTGTGTTGAAAGTGTTTCAAATATACTTCGCTGTCAAAAATAAATTTTGATCCGTCCCCTTTAATGGGCGTTACACAGCTATCATACGTACACACACACACACACACACACACACACACACACACACACACACACACACTACATATTCCATATCCCCTACCTCCCCAACACTGCAGGAGAGTGCATAAGAACCACAAGGAGACTGCCTCTGTCATGGCCAGCGCCTTCCTCACCAGTGGGCTGGTGGGCGGTGGTGCACTGTCGTTTGCAGCCGTGGCCATCATCAGGAATGCCAATTAGTGATTGGGCGTCTTTGCTAGAAGATCTGATGGATCCTATCAGAAATTGCATGGCCCTGTATGCATGTTTCTGTTAGCAGAAGTGTTATGATCTATGACAGTGTTTGCGTATTGATTGTACTTTTGAGTCCCTTATTAATATTTTGTTTAGTGTTCATCTATTGACAGTGTCTGCATAATTGTATTTATTAGCACTATGGTACAATTTATAATTATTATACAGGTGTACGTTATGCTAATTGGTCAATTAATACAATTAATGTTCATATTATATATGTAAGAATAGCGAGTCAATAATTGTATTCTATGCAGTATTCTATGAAGTACTTTTAGTGGAATTCATTCATTGAAAGAAAGATATAGGAAAAGAAAGGAGGCAAATTTTTCCTTCCTCGCCAACCTTTCTACATAGCTAGCTAGCTCTCTCTAGATTGTTCCTTTCATTATCTACCGCCAATATATATATGATTGTATATGGGCTCTTACACACAATCGCACATGAGCTGTGCACAAGAAACTGATAATTATACATGTATAGCTATATAGAGATGGTACAGAGGTTCCCATGTACTGTTTAATTGTATTCATTGAAGGTGGTGCCGTCACAGCCGTCCAACGACAAGTTCTTCAGTAGTCCGAGGAGAAGTGCACTCCATTGCAATTCTCAGAGGTATGCATTCCACGCCCACTTCTAGCTGTGGTGCAAGTGAAAAGTTGGCACCAGAGCGTGAAGTGCTAAGCTGGTTTTGCTGGCACTCTGTGGAATGGGCAGTTTGTTCTTGCTGCAGCGATGGTGGTGGACGTTGTGGTGGTAATAAGTCAACTAGACGGTTCCACTCAGTGTTCTGTGAGGATGGTTGATCCATGTTAGCCATTGGCAGATGAGAAGACAGAGTGCACACCAGTTCAGATCCCTCCATCTGCGATGAAGACAGGGAAGTGCAGACTAGCTCTGTTCCCTCTCCATAGAGCTTCAGTTGCGCTGCAGAGAAGGGCTTGCACACGAACTCTGCAGTCTCATCACAAGTCGGTCTCCGCATGGTAGGAGAGGTTGAGGAGACTTGCTTGGCTGTGCAGTATGCTGTAAACAAATGGTAGGAACATAGATAGAGCCAATAACCAGTCACAACCTCATTAGTCTAGCGTAGCCCAGACCCTTTCCTCCATTTCCGCTGTTGCGTATTGTGCAATAACCGGAAAGGAAAGGGTCTGGGCTACGCGAAGCTACCATCTCATTGGTACATATATTCAAGAACACATCTTCTGAATTACGTATGATTTCTGTGCAGTAACACAGTACAGGTGTATGTACATTCTATATACCATGAGTATGGAAGTACAATTGATATAACCATCTTTCTTCGAGCAATCTTAAACAGCTGACCAATGCCATGAAGTACAACGTGATCGTGCTCTTAGGAGTATACCTTTATATCTTGCTTGTCCAATAGTCCCGCTCATTGCTCACTCAAATGTAGGTTTACAAGATATACAATGGGTACTTCAAAATAGCAAAGGATACTTTAAAGCACTAAGAGGTACTCCAAATTAGTATAACAAGCTAGGACCTTCAAAGTACTAAGGGGTACTTTATTCTCTTACAGCTGATCACTGCTACAAAATTAATGTGAACAGTGGTGTAGTCAAGCTTTATATCACATCGTACCTAGCCTGTTTGGTTAGGTAGAATGTTGCATATATACTATTTTTAGGAATGATGTCATAAGCTTATCACTCGGTTGCCCAGGCAACATCCTGGCATGATAGTGGTTTCCCGCATGCAATATATTCAGAGGACAGCCGGAAATTCCCATGAGAGGAAGTTAAATAAATATACTGCCACATACAATACAATGAGGAATTCCCCGAACCCGTATGCCAAATCCCTGACAAGGGTGGAGTGCCATCTTTACCATAGTTAGCCACTCAAAACATGCATAGTCACACTTATAAGTGATCTCTGAGCATGAGACGTCTCCTAGCAACGGTCCATGGCAACGGCACTCTACTTGGCACTCCTATGTGTTCTGTGGACATTGAGGAATTCCCACTTCAATAGATGTGTAGCATATGCAGACATAAAAGGATATAAAACACATACGTATTAATGAAATGTTGAAATGATGAGATAGGAAATGAACGGCAACACCGACACTAATGCATGTTTAAGGGCTATCTTGCAATTCTCCTATAGTAACCATTCAGCTGTTATATAGAAACGTACTGACCTGGGCCCATATGGCATGACACTATTATTCGAACAGATCATTTGCAATCTGTGAACCTCTGTGTGCATTATTATATACTTGGACTCTGTAACAATATTAATCTCAATGTGAAATTAATTATAGCTCTTGGCGATATGGTTAAAGTGTTGAGTATACTATTCATATGCTACATAGCACAGCTGGGTGCAATACACATACATTGTGTGTATTAGGTAAATAGAAGAAGTGTATACGGAATATAAAGTAGTACACACACATGCATTGTACCTCTCAAGTAACCAACAACCAAAAGAATACTGGCTCAAACAATGATGCTACACAGATTAAAGTTTGTGCTGACAAAATGGACGATACTCTGCTAAGGTGGCATTGCTGTGGCTGTATAACAATTGATCCTGGTTGTCATAGCGATAGTAGAAAATGTCTCTACAGCCATTGGTGAACATGAACCGGCCAAACACCCGTCCAGTGAAAAGGTAGGTCTCTCCGATCATGAGTCTCTTGCAGCAAC
>OZ025869.1:3309093-3456593 GCA_964019415.1 Ianthella basta | reverse complement strand
AAAGACAGTTGTAGAGCCCGGGAATCGAGTGCCTTCAAACACATAGCCATTTTCAAAACCAGTGATGGCTGGACACTTCCGAGCTAAGAGCGTAGAGAAAATGGAACAAATAGAGAAGAAATGATGAAAGGAAAGGGTGAGGATGTGTGCAAATGCAGGTGCTGCGAGCACTGTGAATGAATGGAGAGGAACTCCGCAGACATGACACTACACAATTTGATTTGATGGTCGTATGTGAAAACAAGGTCTGCTATTGTATGGTAACACAATATGTCACATTATGTGGTCTGGCTTGGATATTGGATGTACAGAGCGAAGCACTTATACTATTGAAGCCACGACAATGAGGCAGTTGGCTTCAGTTATATAGTAGCCTGCCTAATGTCATGACAACTACAGACTATTCTCAGATAGCCAGCCTCTTTCAATGGCTTCTGCCATTATTGCATTATACCTGTGGAGTATTACACAATAGTGTAAACAGAGGATAGGGGGCTGATCTCGAGAGACTACTGTAGATAGATTGAACCGTACAATAATTTCAGGCCTGTCAACTCTCCTAGATTTTCTGGAAGTCTCATAGTTTCACTGCTACTTTCACATTCTCACAGGTTAGGTACTCAAACTCACAGATTTTGGCCACGGAAGAAGATACAATTCTGTGTTAGCCCAATAAAGGCTAGATAGCTACCTAAAGTCCCTAAAGTTCCTAAAGTTAAACTTAAAGTTCCTGTGTATGTTGCAATTTGTAGTCAAAATGACGCAAACTCTTGATGACGTCGCCCATGTATTGCTGTGTCAACTGTTGATAAAGAAAAGGGGATATGCTTTAACCACTATCAATCACTCTGCAATGACATCACCTTGTGAGGGGACAGCTGCTGTCCACAAGGTGATATCCTTAAACTGCGCACATGTTTACTGCTTTTGCCAAGGTGATGTCATTACACTCTGCACATGTTCACTGCTTTTGTCTTTGTTGACTGCATTTTGAGGGGACCTGGTCAAGCTTGTTTTTACCTACATACCTACAGCTGGATGCTAGGTCTCAAGGTTTTTATAAAACTCATGTTGGTAGGCCTGTAATTGTACACTTACGGACGCATCTTGGCTTATCAGGTGTCCAGGTGAGCCCATGAATGGAGTTCACACAGGTCCTGTTGGGGTTGCCTTCAATCTCAAAGCCATGTGCACAAGTGTATTGGGCGACAGCGCCTGCCCGTGCACTTCGCGCTGATGCAAGACTGGCTGGACGCACACGTCCAGCAGAAATATGGGCAAGTTGGGGGCAGTAGCCATCCTTGGAGTAGTCTGTAGTTTGTGTGTGTGTATGTAAACATGTTTGTGCACACGATTGTTGGTGAATGAGGGAAAGTGAAGTAACTTGGATACAACACATGCAAACACACACACACACACACACACACACACACACACACACACACACATACACACACACACACACACACACACACACACACACACACACACACACACACACACACACACACACACACACACACACACACACACACACACACACACACACACACACACACGCACACACACAAACAGGTACATACACAGGGGATGGTATGCAAACGTACAGCACCAGATAACCAGTATAGACAAACGCCACTGGTGGTTTTGTATAGCTAGCTAGAAGGTGTAAATGCGACGCAATCGCCCTGGCGACTGCTACAAGTGGAAATTGCCCCTAATATAGCAACCCCGCCGCAGTACGTGTGCTCCTGTTGTCATAGCACTCGACAGTACGCCGTGATCCGCTACTTGCGCCGTCTGCAGCTAATAATTCAGTTTAATGCTGTCATACAGCAGAGACTCCTTGCTGCCTAACACTCCACGACATAAGGTGTACCGACTACAAGATATGGCCTAAAAATTAGCACATTCTCTTGTGTGGTGCTCCTTCTCCCAAGCAATCTAACCAAAGCGGCATTAGGTGTCGGGAGGGCTATTCTGAGACAAATTCAAGCATAAACTACTTGAACAACATCCTTACGTATCTCTTCGAATGCGAACACTCCTGTTAGGAGCAGAAGGACGCTTGCAAGTCCTTCTCTCCGCATTTTCTCCAAAGCTTTGTTCTTTTGTTCTCTGCTACAGCGCACGTCGCAAATTATGGGTAAACACGTTAGCTAAATATTGCGCAATGTAAAGAAAATGGCGTCTGTACATAAGTGGTACGTTGCGAGCGCGAGATGCCGACTGTGCAGTCCTTATAGTTTGTGTGGTGTGCTCTGTGTTAGTAAGAAACGTATACATGTCTATTGTGTTAGTGTGTGCCGGTTGTGTACCGAAAGGTTGTGTCTATACGAACATTGATAGTAAGCTAGCAAGTTGCATTTCTATCATTTCATACTTCCTCTCACGGTTGGCTTGCCTACCTCCTCCTGCAGTGACCTGGAGATACCCTTTCCCAACGAGCGCTTGGCTGTGATAGCCTTCAACACTATGAGTGTAGACAAGGAGCCGAGAAGGAGCCACATCACAAGAGAACTGAAAGTGGAGGGGAGCACTTTAGTTGTGTGAGTGGGATAGTGCAGGTGTGGGAGGGGATAGTGATGATGTGGGTGTGTGCTGTGTTGTATCTGTGTGGTTGTGTGGTATACGTATATTGATGTACGTATCTTCCTCATCTCTCCCTCTCTGTGTGTGTATATATTTGTGAATGCGAAGCACTGTATTCATGTCTGATGAGTCTTCCTCTTCACATTGTAGACATTTTGAAGCGGAGGAGGCTAGGAAGCTGCGGGTGGCAGTGGGGTCCTTTATGGACCTCATCACACTCACCATTGACACAATGGACCAGTTCGGGTGACGGACATTTTATACTGCACGCCATATTCTTATATACATATGAAGTACTTCTAAATAGCATGTTTTAAAGATTTAATTTGTGCTGTTTGCATGATTTCAAACTTATATCACGTGGCAATGGTCAACATCACGTGCATGTTATGGGAGAACATGAATCTAACGGTAAACCTTATACTGCATGCATGGGACAAATTAACTCATGATATGCATTCATTTAATTATAATGTTACTCATGAGCAGGCAACACTTGTGGGGTATGTCATGCTATGTATCAGACATAAGATGGCCGGTGGGATAGTTACTGTATGCATATCACAACAACCTGCATGCTTTAACACGATACAATAATTAACCTCCATGCAACTGATCAGTACAATGCATGCAGCATTATATAAGGGTTGTACATGTCCAAGTATTATACAGACGCATATGTATACTACAAAGGGGTGCGTATATATACATGCATGTGAGTGTGTTTGTGGGTGTGTTAGTGCTCAGTGGGGACGGGTACTAGAGCTGTTTCCACTTTCATTCCTTCTGGTCTTGGACTCAGTTTGGGGATGCTACCCCTGCCATTCACTTGTGCAAACAACAGCCTACAGCCAGCAGAGGAGGAGAAAGCAGCCATATAGTGGTCATGAGGACACGTGTGCTTGTGAACAACCACACATGCACACACACACACACACGGTCAAACACACAAGCACACACATAAACTCTTTAACATCAAATCCATTCACACATACGTAGACATTGAAATGGGGACTCACAGACAGCATAAGCAGCTGAAGAAGCATACCAACACCCACGTCCATTGACATGAATACGCAAGTCCTCATACATACATAGGCACCCACAGACACACACAGGGACACACAAACATGCTAACCCACCCACACACCTCCACCTCACACATCTAGAAGGGACACACCCCTCCCCCACCCCCACAACACACACACCTTAGAACCTGCTCCTTCTGCTCCCAAGTGAGCTCTGACAGATCCACCTGACTTGACTCCACCCCTTCCCAGCTCCGCCCCCTTTCAATGTCATCGTACACACTGTTAGTGCTGTTAGGCATGGGTCTAGTGGCCGTCAGGAGAAGGACACAGGAGAAGAGAAAGACAGCTACACAGGCAGTCAGGCAGACTGTGGTTGAGACAGAAACCATGTCATGATGTACAACACACACACTGTCACACACACACACACACACACACACACACACACACACACACACACACACACACACACACACCACTCTACTCTCACCTGAAGGTCCTCACTGGAGGGAATTCACGAGATCCTCTATTGGCCTCACTCAACTTTTGCTGGTATGCTTCTTGTGCTGCCTGCCGATACTGCGACCTGTGGAGCACACGCACACAGACAGACACATACACAGACATAAAATACAGTACTAAGAATGCAGTAGTGCAGAGCGATGTACGTACAGTGGAGTGCTGGGAGCCAATACAGATACATACGTACATACATATGTATGAAAGTTAATGACAATCCATCCATCCTATCTGAGTGCCTGTACACCGATGAGGGCAGTCAGCACACTACTCTGAGACACAGTTTACACACACATACACACACACTCACTGGGTCTCCTTTGCCTTGTGCCTCACTTCTGTGAGAGCCGTGATAAAGAACTCTTCCACATCTGTCCTCTTATCCAGGAGCTGTTTGGCCAGGAGCTTAACATGGTTGGCTTCCTTGGCTTGTAACTGTGCATTGCGCCTTAGGATGGCCACCTCACATCTAGTGGGGAGGGAGGAGGGAGGAGGGAGGAAGGAGGGAGGAGGGAGGGAGAAGGGAGGGAGGAGGGAGGGAGGAGGGAGGAGGGAGGAAGGAGGAGGGAGGGAGGAGGGAGGAGAAAGGGAAGGAGGGAGGGAGGGAGGGAGGAGGGAGGAGGGAGGAGGGAGGGAGGAGGGAGGAGGGAGAAAGGAGGAGGGAGGGAGGAGGGAGGAGAAAGGGAAGGAGGGAGGGAGGGAGGGAGGAGGAAGGAGGGAGGGAGGGAGGAGGGAGGGAGGAGGGAGGGAGGAGGGAGGGAGGGAGGGAGGAAGGAGTGTTGCTGGCACATATACACTAGCCTTATTCCTAGGCTGTCATTGTAAATTAGTGCGTGGGCGGCCTATAAGATGAAGATGATTAACAGAGGGAATGTGGACAAGGGAGATGGAGGCAAGAGGGAGGGGAGGGGATGGGAAGGACACAAGAAAACTAGGACATTTCACTGCACAAGCACTAAACCTTATGCACGCAGTTTGACCTCTGACTCACTGCAGTTGGTGCGTCTCATCTTGGCACTTTCTAATCCACCTGTCCTTGTCTCCCTCAAACTCCTTCAGCATCTTCCCTAAAGTGGACTCCAGGCTCTTCACCTTGGATTGGAGCTGAATATGTAGACAGAATGCAAAATATGACAGAATCCACTGCACATACGTATACAAATGTATATACATGTATGCTGAAAACTGTCCAACTGATACAGCAGTGCAGTGATCTAGGGGTCACCTGCTTACACCACACAAGGTAAGCACACACACATGTACTCAGATGTAGCATCAGAAAGTAACCCATCCCACCTACGTACGTACACCAGGTCCTATTCACTGCTATGCACAGTATTCCAGCGTACACGTACAGCTAGACACTGCAAGGACTCTGTAATACGGCGCTGACCTCTTTAATGACTTTCTTGTGTTTGGCTGCTTCAGACACGTGCTGTGCGGTCATCTCCTCATTGAACTCTTTAGTGAGCTTGAGTTCATCGTTCTGTGCTCTATACTGCTCCAGCATCTGAAGGAATGGGGGAATGAAAGGGAGAGAAGGGTGTTGCACTGGAGAGATAAGGATGAACATGGATGAAAGAGGTGAGTGTGGTGTATGTGTGTGTGGGGGGGGGGGGGGGGGGGGGTTAAGGTGGAGAAAGGCAATGGTGGAGGACAGATTACGTACATGATGAGAAACAGTTGCGAGGAAGAACAGAGGGTCAGGGAAAAGCCAATGAGTCGTGTAAACGTACACACATACGTAACAGAAGAACACTTAAACTACATACCAAAAATACGTATCAACTGTTGTTACTTTCTGTACATGTATGTACGTACACATATGTAAGTATACACAAGTGTGTGTGTGTGTGTGTGTGTGTGTGTGTGTGCGTGCGCGCACACATGCCACATGCTAGTTACTTGGTCCCCCCTCCCCCACCTTCCTCATCCCCTCTGCATCCTTGAGGTGCAGGGACAGTGCCTCTGCAAGCTGCACGTTCTCCCTGTACACACCCCTAGTCTTCTGGTCCAGGTTTTTCACTGCCATGTCATGGGCCTTCTGGGCTAAACCAGCCACCTGGCGATTGGCCTCCTTCTGGAGTCGGTGCTGAAGAGAGACGAGAAGGACAGATAGGGGAGAGGGAGAGAGAAGGTAAGGATGACTCTAACTAGTCTTGTGTGCCAGCCCCCAATATTGCACATGCACAATAATAGGTGAAATACGTAGGGGCTGGAAGTTAGACTAGACTCTACTGGCAGACATTCAAATACACATTATACAACTACATAGTGTGATAAAGAATTTCGCTCGAAGATTAAAGGAGATTTAGGAATGGCCAGCAGAAAAAAGCATAGAAATAAGCAACAGTAACTCAGCACACTGTGATATACTGTACCTCAGTTCTGTGGATTTCACATAACATTCCTAATGGGATGCATTCATAATGGTATTTATTTTTACCATAATAATTGGAAAGATACGGCTTAGGGTGCATCTGGCCACATGGTTGTATCTTGTGAGTACAGTGACAAGATGCCAAACGTTATATCCATTGTGTTCCTGGAATGTACGTATTTGTACTAGAATCACCACTTGTGAAAGTGCCATTGACACTGCCTGGATTCCAACACAGGAAGTCCTCAGAAGAATAATAATAATAATTTAAGTCTTGAAGACAAAGAGAGCACACCCCACATTTCAGTATATTATTGAAGGAGGATGAACTTAACTTGCAGAAGCTTTTGTACCATCTAATACAAAGCGGTCCGCAGATTGGGCTGTGGTTTTCGTTGATTGGATAAAGGTACAATGAGATGCTGGCAAAGATGAATGCTCACTGACCTGAAGTCGCAATCGTACAAAAACAGAAAAAAACTGCTCAACAAGGAATAAATTTTGAGCCACAGAGGACAGGGTATCAAGGCAGAGGTATCAGGCTCTCTCTGGATTGGACAGTTTCATTCTTGTCTGGTGTTGTGGCACAATCAGAAGATCTGCAGGTCACCACTCAGTGGCAGCGCCGTGAGCTGGACCTCTGGCCCATGGCCACTTCCGATCTTGCCTCTCATCGCAACACCCCCAGTTCCCAGCTTGCCCAATCGCCATCTCTTCTACCTACCTCCTCTGATGAGGTGTGCAGACGCTACAACAATGGCACATGTCCCTTCACTGCCCACTACTGCCATCGTCGGCATGTCTGCCAGCGCTGCCTGAATGCAGTCCACGTGCTGAAGGACTGCCACAAGCTTCCTTCTCATGCAGTGCTAGGTTAATTAAAGTAAAATTGAGTTCAGTTTTGTCTACCAAGCACATACAGTAACAGAAATATTTGTCCATCAGATACTTGTTATGAATCTTTGCTGTCCTTCAGGCAATTTTCCCTTGGCATTGCTCCTAATGGGAGTTGCAGCCATGTGCCTAAACTATGATACTTCAATCAGGCACTTTTACAGTCCAATCCCACTTGCATTCGGGGAGACTGGGGCTGGGAAAACCACTGCATAGCGGTGTGCACTGTCACTTTGGGGGGTTCCCCGGACACACTTCTACAGCTGGGCCATTCCCATAGGACTGGATGACCCGTCCAGCAAGAAAGAGGTGGAGCAGCTAGCCATTGATTTATTCAATGGTGCAATCGGACAATATCTCCCAAGGGGAGAGGAATCCAATGACTACTGTCCACACCACAACCAACTTCCATTTGGCAAACGCTGAGAGAGACATGTGAGTGTATTAGGTGCTACTTTGATGAGTCAAAACTCTTGACCAGCATCCCCCTTGAGTAAAGCAAACAGCACCATGCGATCATTGAGCTATTACAAGTCACTAGTGGACACTGTAAAATGTTCTTCCACATGTACAGGTATGTCTCAAGATGCTTGTTGCTGGAGTTTGAAGGCAAAGCACACAACTCGTTGTTAGGTTTCTCCAGGTTAGATCAATTGATGCTGATGCCGGCAGCTTCCATCGGGGAGGTGATCGAGATTGGTTCCAGGTTCTTTACAGAGGGAATGATGCAACCGGATGAGAATATCCTGCCAGAATAGCGCACAAAGTTCCCTGGAGAGGACCTACTGAGGGTGATACCAGCCTATGGTACCTCTCTGTGGTTCACTAAAGAGGTTGACCATTAATTTCTATTTCATTTTTATGTGCACGGGACCCTACCCATAACAACAATTGACTGCATGCCACTTCCTTCAGCTGCTGTATGCTGCAGGATGTCCAACAATGATGGACTCTGTATATGTCCTTGTACATCGTGCACCGACGAGGAAATGCTACGTAGTAAGTACTCTTGAAGGGAACACTGTAAGGAACCAATCTTAAGGCTGTCTTATCTGTTAATGGAAGTATCAGTGAAGGGACGTGCGCGGGTCAATCGACTGTATACCCAGCGGAATAGTGAACAGCACAGACTCTGTATACCACTATGTGACAACCTATGTATGTGAGAACCTTGTTCAGTGTGAATCAGAGGTCTGGTGGACTGCGTGCCACTCCCTTCAGCTGCTGTATGCTGCAGGATGTTCTACAATGATGGACTCTGTATACCACTATGTGCCAACCTACGTATGTGAGAACCTTGTTAAGCATGAATCAGAGGTCTGGTGGCAACCAGCAGTGGTACGTACCTCTAGGGGTAAAACCAAATCAAGTGTGGAGACCAGAAGCAGAATGGAACAATGTTGGCAGCAAGATGTGAAGCGGGACTTGTACCCTTCCTTTTTGACAAAGGTACATTGATAGTGGCAGCAGAATTATTACAAATGGATTACTATGCAGCCATTACTCTAACTGAAACTGTAGGGTTGCAAGCAAGTAGGGAAGGCTCTGAACATGCCTACCACAGCTGTTCTGGCAGGGATGATTGTCCAGAGCATCTTTGCCATGAGCCATGCTATTGTGTAAATCCCACACACCAACTGGATAGATTCTGTGTTGGTGTGGATATCCATTGGCATGCCCACGGGAAGCGGCAAGACCTCTCTGTACAAATACTTAAGCAAGCTGCTGGAGAAAGCCAGGAAGAGGTGCAAGGCTGACAAGGGACCGTCATGGATAGGCTGCTTTCTGCTTTGTCAACATTAATGTGCTGGAATTCGGTTAGTCATCCTTTACATCTCATATGACTTATTGTCAGGTACGTGTACGCTGAGTAAGTCCAAGGGCCAAATCATCCAGGTGGCAGCTGGATCCCATGCCCTCTTCCACTTCTTCTTCTTCTTCGGATAAGGCAGCTGAATGCAGACATGACATTAACACAACAATCAACTATTACTGCAAGGTCTTGCATAATGCTTCAGTTAAGTAGCAGTTTATAAGATGGCAGCTGGAGACGGCTGTTCAGCTTTCGTTCAAAAGCTTACGTATCACTCGGGTACATCTGTATGAGAGACAAGCAGAAAGAGGCCGTACTAGCAGCTCTCAGCGGCAAGAACGTTTCATCCAGCTACCTACGTACTAAGACAGTCATCACCGCCGTCCTCCTGGGAGCCTTTGATCGCACTCGGCAGAAAGAACGACACTTTATGGCACTCTGTGTCTGCCTCTTAATCTTCCCAAGAAGAATGTTAATGCATTGGAGGATTTCCTCAAGGCAACTCTATCAATCTACATCGTTTCTGCAACCGGGAAGGTTCTCGGTACTGGACCAGAAGGTGCCACGAAGACAGACAATTGGGAAAGGCCAGTAGTGTCTGTCCATTTGTTGGCAAGCACCATTGTTACTCGGTTTACTAAGCTCAGGCAACTTGTCGAGCCCTCAGACATCCAGCAGCCACTGGATGCCGTCCTTGAACATACAAGGACATTGACTACACTTGCACTCCTGTGGGTTCACCATCATGACGTGAGCTGTGAAGGAGATGGCAAACACTCACTACAACTGATGCCCTTGCTACTACATCTTTTCAGGGCCACTCAACATAAGAATTATGCCATTGAAGCAGCCATCACCCAACTGCAGTATCACTATCTGATGTCAGACAGGATGAGGACCCGACTACTGTATTCACGCTTCGTGAACATGCACCAAGCAAGAGGCCAAAACATACCATGTGACCGGCATATGGAACACCTTAACAGGTACACAATGACAATCACCTGTGCAGCACACATTCATTACTCAATACAGTACATGCATCTCACTTGTACCATCTTTGTTCGCAGGAATCTCAAAGTTCTTATTGGGGGCAGTGGGGCCAATATCAGGGAAGACCTTGTGAGAAAGTACAGCCGCCTTCAACAGTCACTTCCCCATCTTTGTGCAGAATTCGACAAAGACGCCGCAATGTCCACGACTAGCATCCAGCAGCAGAGGCACTCGACACCAAAGCTGAAGAAAGACATTTGCATTGGGGTGAATTCGTTGCAGAGGGGAGATGTCTTCGAGGACAAGGGCAGGGTGTGGGTGCAGCAGGGAGTGGAGCTGTTCCGCTACATTGACGATTCCACAAGGCAAAAATTCAATGCCTGGTTCCATAAACGTTTTAACTATCCAGTAAAGTAGTCTAGTGCACAACTGTACACCATTTTGCTTTTCATGTGTTGGCCAATCGCCATTTGCCATTGCCACTAATGCTATTCATGTGACCACAAATGATGTCACAAAGGGCCTAATTGGTCCATGTCAGATGAGGACCCATGCAGAAGTTTGGGGTACAGTCTATTCCAGGCCCTGGGAGGCAGCGAAAAAATGGCAGCCAGCAGAAGGGTCTGGGTACGAGACTAGGACTTTCCTGAAGAATTTGAGGGATGTCTTTGAGCTGGACTCAAAGCTGAAACCCAGCAAGTGCAACTTCAGTTCATCACAAGTACAGTTCCTGTGACGTATTGTGTTCACAGATGGCATGCACACAGATCCAAAGTTAACGGAGAAGGCTGCACAGTGGCCAAGACCAACTTCCAAGAAGGAAGTGCAACAGTTCCTCAGACTAGCCAACTACTACAGGAGATTCGTACAAGGTTTTGCTAACATCGTTAAAACTATGCATCGACTCACAGAGAAGATGGCCAAGTTTGTGTGGACGTGTGAGTTTTTGTTGGTTGCAGAGGGTCTTGCATTATTTGAGTTGGCTCAGTTGAGCTCCCATACGTGGTTACAGTACATCTCCGAAGTGCGAGGTTCCACAGATCAGAATCCATCATGCACACTTCCCATGTACATACGCACACACACACACAGTGATACCTCTTTACTCCAGATAGCTTTGTTACATGTGTTGTGAATGAGGTATGTACGTACGTACAGTGGAACCTCTCTAAAAAGGACACCTCACTGTTGAAGACACTGCATACTGTCCCACATTAGTGCAAACGTATGTACATGCATTAAGATACCGTACATATGAAATAAGGACACTTCTCTCATCGGGACACTTGGGTTTCTCCCAAACTACATGTATCATCAGTGCAGTGTATCTGCATACCTTCTCCTCCATGAACTTCTCCTCCATCTTGGAGACCAGACCCTTGTGTTCACTGGTCATCGCTTCCATCTTCTCATTGAGCTCTGCCATCTCCCTCTCCATGGCAGCCTTGCTCGTTCTGAACTCCTTTAGCAGCTCCAACTCTACCTGAAGGGTGGCCACCTACACAGAGGGGACACGCACACACACACACACACACACACACACACAATGTACGTACGTATACGACTCACTGCACACTAAATATTGACATGCATAAAGTACACATACCCATTAAAACATGATCTGGGACAGCTACCCGTGGGCCAGTTATAATTGGTCTACATAGAGAGATGGCTGCCTTACAGAGGTATGGAGGTACCAATGTTTTAGTCCTACGTATGTATGCTAGCAGTGCTGTATTTAGAAACTATTCAGGGGTGGGGGGGAACTGAGCTTCCAGGAAGTAAGGGGGGGATACTACATATGGCTTGCCAAAATTCAAGTGGGCAAGATTACAGCACCCCCCACCCCACTTCTGTACATACATACGTAATATGTGTGTGAACAAACATCACACTGTACATCATTCTACAGACTTTGCTTACAGACATGCATATACATACATGTACAAACACTCTTCACTCAGTCTTATAACCAGATCCTATCGTACTCCTCAGTAGCCCTGTGTAGTAACACAGTGACAGAGAGAACACATTGGATTTGGTTAAGAGACTAATCTCTTCCTATAGAAGAGATGCATGAATCTCCATTAGATCCCCATGCAAACTTAAGTGCACAAGCACATACCTCATGGTCTCTCTCCTCCAGCGTCTGGTCCAGTGTGGCAATCCTCCCCTCGTACATCCTAGTGAGGTGCTCCCTCTCCCTGGCCGCTTGGACCTGAGACTCCTTCAACTGCTGCTTTAACTCTTTAACCTACGTACACACACACATACAAACGTACATACAAACGTACGTACATGTTATTCATATTAATGTCAATTACGTACAACAAGAACATGGACGTACTGGTATCTTACACACATACATACACATAGTATTACAGTGGACCTGTCTAAGATGGTCACTGTGTTAGGCAGCCACCTCTCTAACACAGCCAGCCTCCCTGGCCCCAAATAGGACTAGAGCATTGCAATCTACCTCTGTAGAGTAGCCACCTCTCTATTGAGGTCAGTTAGAACTGGACCATTGGTGGTTGTCTTAGACAGGTTTCACTGTATATACGAATGTACATAAAGTGCGCTTTATAAATCCCTCCACACACTACGTATGCAAGGCGGATGTCATACAATGCAGGAACTATGCACTATACACATGCACCTACACACCTATACACACACACACACACACACACACACACACACACACACACACACACACACACACACACACACACACGTCAAAGAGGAGAATGCAGAGTTTGCTACTTGCATGCACAGAACACACCACCAATTGCAGTAGAGACACTGACTGTAGAAGGGTTAACACACCTCTTCGTTTCTCAGGGCCTCCTCTTTCTTCAGGAATGCAATCACTTCAATTGTGTCTTGTTCTGTCTATAAATGGAGGACAGATTGAGAGAGGCAGTGGCAGGAGGGAGGGAGGGGTAGGGATTAAGAGTGGTGTAGGGGAAGGAAGGAGGAGAGAGAGGAGGGGGTGTGAGGAAGGAGAGAGATTGAACAAAAATAGAAGGAGAAAGGAACGGTGGACGGAAGAGGAAAGAGATAGCAATATGTAGGCACAGAATTACATTAAATGTGTATTGGAGTGTTATCCCCTCACCTTGTACACTGATGTTTGCAGTGTTTCATTCTCTTCCACCAGCTTCATAGCATTCTCCCTGAATAGAGAGCAATATGTACCACATTCAATGTACAGTAACAGTAACAAGTGATTACTAAGAAATTGACTGCCAGCCAAAACACCCATGTAAAATGTATGGTCACATGCACCACAGTGCCCCAGGACATGGTGTTACATTCAGTTAACATAACATCACTATCACAACTAATGACAGTCACACAAGGTGGTCGGCCATCTTTCTGAAAGTGGCCCCTCCCCTTACTCACACACTAGAGCACAAATCACTCAGACAATACAACATTTCAGTGTTGTGGACACACTGACCATCTCTGTGTATGTACACACAGTCAAGCAACTCCAATACAACTTCAGATTGATGGAACATGTGTATGTAGGAGTGCATAGTTGTCATCAATATAGTGGCATTGCCATTGCGACAATGCACAACATGCACAAACACACACACACACACACACACACACACACACACGCACACACACACACGCACACACACACACACACACAATCACCTGTAGGTTTGTCTGGAGTCTTCTGTTGCAGTGTACTTTGCCTCCCACACTCTGGCAGCTGCAACAGCCTCCTTGGCAATGGTGTCCTTGTCTGGCTCACCATCAGCCTTCTTCCTGAAAATGACAAAGCACACAGATTTCATTCCCTCACCTACGTACATGTACGTACACACTGGGTCAAGAAATGACCCAACTTCTCAATTTCCTAGTCTTCTGCTCATTTTGGGAATTCTATAACAAGACAAAGTAACAAAGAATATTTCTAAGCATAGTGCCCCCGTCCATCTTGTATCGTATCGACGTACGTACGTAAGGATCAGCTGACTGATTCGTCTCAAACCAGCACAGAAATCAATGCATTACGGAAAAGGTACAAAGCTGCTCTTCTTTATCCTTAAACACGCGTTAGGAAACCAGCCCTGAAATTGTATCTAGATTCGCTAAAGGCACGGTGTTTCGGCCTGCAGCTTGTTAAGGACATTTTCGCAATATCGTTCGTTCTAGTCGAATTACATTAATCGTGTCTATACTTACAGGGAAAGTGATTAAATATACTATCTTCAAAATTACAGCGAGAGCAGAACTCACTTTCCTCCTGCTTTTTTCTTCTTCGCTTTCTTCTTGTCTCCTTTCGCCATTTTCTTTGTGGTGCTGCTACCATAGAAACGTGACCACCCAGCTGCATTATTCCCATACCCAATTTGTATTCGGTTTGAGACTAGCGCAACAGTCACATGACATTGAGAGCTAGGACAAGAAAATGGCGTTCATTCGGGACTTCACTTGTGCGAAATGTTGTTTTATGGTGTGTGGGATTCACGGCTCTGTGTGCTGCTTCGTCCTCAGTCTCTGGGCGGTTATCATGCTGGTACGTGTGGGCTGTTGTAATAGGCCGTGTTAGGAATGTCTGTAAGAGTAGGATGTGAACGGCCTCGCATGTCAGTACTTGATGTCGGGCATCACAGAATATCCTGAGTGTTATCCTCTGCATGAACAAGAATTGCGTTTATTTTGAGCATTATACCATTTTATAGAGCATGAGTGTTGGTAAAAATGGACATTTTACAGTTTTCACATACAGTACATACCATACTTCTTTCCCTCTGGGTACTCTTATCTCTGACCCTTTCCTTTACTTTTTATACTTACTCTCTGTTTGTCTCTCTTCACACACACACACACACACACACACACACACACGCCCACCCACACACACACGTGCGCGCACGCACACACACATGCACATGCACGCACACACACACACACACACACACACACACACACACACACACACACACACACATGCATGCATGCACTCACCATACAGGGCCTCCTTGGCATCTTCTTCCAAGTGGAAGCTGTTGCTCTTGCCGAGGACATACCTCTGACTATCCCAGCGTCAGTAGACGGACATCTGCTAGTTAACAGCAGTGCCGTGGAAGCAGCGTACCATCAAGCTGCTACGTGAGTCTTGGGAGAGGAACTAGGGGAGGGAGGTGATGGGAGGATGGAGGGGAGGTTTGTTTGGCTTTCACATGAGTACGTAATCCCTAGGATGAGCTGAACACAGACAGTTTGTGCTCTGTGAGTTTCAGCTGAGTTTAGTCCAGTATAGTGTAATGCTGACTACATGCACTGGGCACTTCTGCTGCAATGTGTGACAGTGACTGCTTGTGTATGAAGTCCAAGTCTGCAAATTAGAATGGGAATGTTTTCAGAGGGCACCTCTATGTCGTTTCAGTTACAGTTTTCTCCCCTTCCTCCTGTCCCCTCCCCTTCCTTCCCCTTCCCTCCATTCTCCCTTCCCCTCCTCTCCGGTCCACTAATCCCTCTCGTCCCCTTCCCTCCCCCTCTCTTCCCCTCCCCTTCCATCCTCCCCTCCCCTCCCCTCCCCTCCTCTCCCCTTTCCTCCCCTCCCCTTCCCTTCCCTCCCCTCCCCTCCCTTCTCCCCTCTCTTTCCTACTCCTCCCCTTCTCTCTCCTCCCCTCCCCTCCTCTCCCTTCTCCCCTCCCCTCCCTTCTCCTCCCCTCCCCTCCCCTCCCCTCCCCTCTCCTCCCCTCCCCCTCTCCCCCTTCCCTTCCCTCTCCTCCCCTCCCCTCCCATCCCCTCCCCTCCTTTCTCCCTCCCCTCCCCTCCCCTCCCCTCCCCTCCCCTCCCCTTCTCTCCCCTCCCCTCCCCTTCCCTCCCCTCCCCTCTCCCCTTTCCTTCCCTCTCTTCCCTTTCCTCCCCTCCCTCCCCTCCCCTCTCCTCTCCTCCCCTCTCCTCCTCTCCCCTCCCCTCTCTCTTACTCCCCTCCCCTCCCTCCCCTCCCCTCCCCTTCCCTCCCCTCCCCTTCCTCCCACAGGGTGTCTTGGGTTGCCGCAGCAATATACACCATATTCCTCGCTGTGTCCACCACTTTCATGATAATCAACCTCACGGTACGAAGGAACAAGTGAACCAATGAACACACCAAACACTTATCTACCAACAAACCATTGTATTGGAGAACATAACGTGCTGTTTGTGTGCGTGCATGGCGATATGCAATTATTACACATGTACTGTGAGTATTAGTGATATTATTAATGGTGCTCTTACTGGCTCTAGTGTTCATGTGTGTGGAGGGTGAACAATGCATTGAAGATGTATGTATTAACTGACTACAGTAATTTATGCATACAGATACAGAGAGGCTGGGTAAGAATGCATGTGGATGGGGACGATAAACTGGGAATTGAATTTCCCTGGTCTGACGATCTCTGAAGCATGCAGCATGTGTTGTATTTAATATGTAGGACAAGTCATCCACGTCAGGCAAGGCACGTTACTATATGTGGGGTGCATGCAGTACATGTGATCATGCGCTTCTGGTCTAGCAATGCATGCGTGCACACATTGTTGCAGTGTGTGTTTGTGCACTCGAGTGATGGTCTCCCTCTACATACATGCCCTTGCTCCATTTATGGATGGAGAACAGCTTAAGTGTAAGTAGTCTGGTACTGCACAAAGCTTTCTATACCACTGGTATGAGGTTTTAAGTGAATTAGGGTAATATGGGTATTGGCGGGTGGAGTACGGTTTCCATGACTACCTCATATCATACTCATTATACACCAATACAACTAGGACACAACACAGGGACGCTGCTCAGATTTCTGTAATAATTATGAACTAATACAGAAAATGAACAGAAAATGACTGTCCATCCGAGCAAACTGTTATTCTCAACTGGTACACATTATCGGAGCTGCAAGAGAAGGTAAGAACAAGTGGACAGTGAACGAGTTGCTAGTGATGCATAGCTGTACATACTGTGCAAGCACCCCGCTGCCACACCCACCCACCCACCAGCTGACTGCCCCACCCACCCACAAACTCACTGCCCCACCCACCCACCAGCTGACTGCCCCACCCACCCACAAACTCACTGCCCCACCCACCCACCCACCAGCTCACTGCCCCACCCACCCACCCATCAGCTGACTACCCCACCCACCCACTCACTGCCCCTCCCTCCATCCACACTCACCTTGTAGAATCCAATATTGTTCGCTCTTTCTCTAAAACATTGCCTGCATATGTTCAAACCGTACTTCCTTATGAGGCCGTGAGGATTGCTACAAATACGACTGCACAGGTCAGAGGGAGAAGAGGCTAAATGAAGATGAGCATGAGCAGAAACTGCACGTTTTGTTGAGTATTATCTTTGTCAGTAACAAACAGAGAGAACCACTGCCTTGCGCTGTCTGATATTGATCTTTTCACAATACAGATACGAGCCAGTGAAAGTTGTATGTGGTAGCCATTTTAGTTGTGTCACACAAGCACAAACTGGGTGTGGTCCGCTCGTTCCATTAAAGGGTTATTTGTGGATGAGCAACTGACGTCGCCTTGTTACAAGTGTTTACTGGAGACTTACTCTATCAAAGTGTGTGTGTGTGTGTGTGTGTGTGTGCTGCATGGATGTATCCTAAAAGGTGGTATTTCTATAATTAATCCTCACATCCAAACGGCTGCTTAAATGGACTGCGGATTATCAATTAGTACCATACACTACCTCTTTAAACAGAACAGACAGCCTTGGAAGGCACTCACTGACAGACAGGAGCGAACTCAAAGATAAATATCGTGAGGACGGTAAAGTCAGCAACACAATATCAAGAACTGACGCTACACATTGCTGTAGAAAAATTCATAGCGTGGGACACGAAGTACTCTTAAAGGCATACACAGTTACAGGCCACCGACATCATAGAATCTGTGCGCATAGAAATTGCCGTAATGTCGGCGCACAATGCTTTTAGTGGCACAAACATGTCAGCTGCTTGTGTGTGAGTACTCACCACTTTCTAGAGCCAGGCCCATAGCTTCGGTTGTGGGAGAACCATACATTTGAATGACCCATATTCCTTGGTCGGAGGTTCTGTTACTTACGCCACGTGGAGGCAGACGTACGATGACGTCACAAACGCGAATGCTTTGTTTGCGTGTGTTCACGCTATAGGCCTGGGGTGATGGAGGCACGCCCCCTTGACACACGCGCTCTTCCTCTTGCGAAGCACTACCACCCTATCAGGAAACGCAAAGTAAGGAGCTTCCTCGCAGAGCCAAGCAAACAACAAAGCAGATATCGCTGTTTCTGAGTTTGTATTTGTATTCGTTTTGTCTCTGCTGCGACTGAGGTGCAGCAAAAAAGATAACTACTTCCGGAATCTAGCAAAACCACACGCCCACTCCATTGGAAGCTACCGTAGCTCAAACAACAGCACTATAACTGTTTAATAGCTGTTACCAAATCCACAGCTGACTGCCAGTGGTGTGGCAAGCTAAGGGGAAGACATCTCCAGAACCAAGGTTATCCAGGAAGAAAATTGCTAAACTCAACTGAGAACAACAGCACTTAGCTATAGCTGTATAGCTACTTACAGGACAAGTCTGCAACCAGGAGTGGCCACAAGTCGGTATACTAGCTGTCAATAGAAAGCATGCCCGTGTACTATGCATTGGAGTCAAAATTTGATCCCGTGGCAGCAAGGAATTGGATGCAAACATATTGGCTGCTTTCCGTATATCTATCTATTCTGTACGTTATTCTCATCTATGCTGGGACCCGTTATATGAAGCATCGAGCTCCTTACAACTTGACCAAGGCTCTGTTCCTGTGGAATGTAGCCCTTGCATCCTTCAGCACTATTGGTGCAGTTGTTACCGTCCACAGTTTGGTGTATGTTGTTCAAGAGGTTGGCTTTCTTCGCAGCATCTGTTGGATGGACGTGATTGACGTGCCGCACTTATCTATATGGGCTTTCATTTTCTCTCTCTCCAAAGCTGTGGAACTGATTGACACTTTTTTCATAGTAGCACGGAAATCACAGCTGATTTTTCTGCACTGGTTCCACCACATGACAGTCATGACATTTGCGTGGTATTTTTATGCCTACCCCGGTGCACTGGGACAATGGATGACCCCAATAAATTACAGTGTACACTCTCTCATGTATACATATTATGCACTGCGAGCGGCTGGAGTCAGAATACCAATTGGTGGCAGTCAGACGGTGACCATTCTTCAGCTAACACAAATGTTCGTCGGTCTCTTTTATAACATGTATGGAATGTTTGTGTTGTGGAGTGGTGGAGAGTGTATGCTGCCGTGGGGCACGTTTGTCTTTGCAATGACCATATATGGGACATACGCAGTATTATTCGTCCACTATTACATACAGCGTTACATTTGGAAGAAGCCAAAAGAGAAAGTGAATTGATTTATACTGCATAGCGAACTGTATGGCTAAATTGTATTATTCTTTGCACACTATAACTGTATTCAGCTGCCAAGGTGATTGGTTACAACTGTATGTTGTATTTAGTATCTAATTATTTACTGTGATGATCATGAATCGATTTTATCACTACGGGGCATGGACTCATTACCATAATACCCAAAGTGGAGGCTTGTTTCGTAGCTACGTACAATCCATTATTGTGGGAGTGTGAATTGACATGAGTCTGATGTGCATGGAGATTCCTAAGCCACACACAGCCTGGATCATCTGATGTATAATTTCATTCTATTAAATTGATAGACTTTGCTGTAGCCGGCTAACCTAACAGGAGGAGGAGATTGTGTACGTAGATAGCAAGCTACCTCAACTGACAACCTGGCTGGACCTCATTCATGCCAAGGTTCTAGGCATGCTTGTAAAAAAACTAATGGGTAACCCATCAATCGTTATCAGCTTCCACACATAGCCTTTAAGATAAGCCACAGACTGCATTTAACTTCACACCAAGCATCATGATGTAGATAGTGTGTGGACAGCATAGTGGGGAATTCCCTGATGTAACAGGCTTTGAAGTCAGGTGATGGTCAGAGGTCGAAAGGTCAAAAACCTCACGCAGCCACACACCCTTCCGAAGGTCACTCGCGCGAGCAGGTCACGTCGCTACCACATCGCCCTCTCTGTGCAAAGTGTTATCCTCTGCTGCTCAGAGCTCGAAGGAGCAACGACAAGGACAAAGCCTCATCAGACTAGAACTGCACTACTAACGGCAACAACATCTGCTTCAACTCATCTTGTACCAAGCAGCAGCAAAGATGCCGATCATCGCGGTGATAGAGAATAAGATCGACCATATGGGTGTTCACCGATGGATCGAGCGTTACTGGCATTGGTGTATTTACCTTTCAATCGCTTACATAATCCTCATCTTCGCCACAAAATATGTGATGCGGAACCGAAAACCTTTCGGCCTGAGGAAACCTTTAATGGCATGGAATGTCACCCTAGCCGCAATCAGCGTTTTGGAGTGTATCATTTTGTTACCTGCCCTAAAGGACCTTATAGAGAACCACGGAGTTACGGGGAGTGTGTGTACTCCGGTTGCATGGTACTCGAAGGAATTAACCCTCTGGGGATTCATCTTCTCCATGTCAAAGGTGCTGGAGCTATTTGACACTGCTTTCATCGTGCTGCGAAAGACACCTCTCATATTCCTTCACTGGTACCACCACATCACAGTTCTCGTGTTTACATGGTACATCCATGTGGAGTGGATGGCTCTCGGGCAGTGGTTCACTCCCGTCAACGCAGTTGTTCACATGCTCATGTACTCATACTACGCCATGCGAGCTGCTGGCTACAAACTGCCAAATAACTTAATGCAGGTGATCACTGTCCTTCAAATTGCTCAGATGTTTGTTGGGCTAATTTGTAACTTGATTGCCGTCAGAGAGCTGTACAACGGAAGGCAGTGCAACTTGACGTGGCAAGGATTCGGATTTGCCATGTTTATATACAGCACTTATGCAATGTTATTTCTGCACTTCTTCTACCAGCGCTACATGAAGAAACTGTCGACAAAGAAAGACCAGTGATGGAGAGTTTATGGTTGGAATACTGCAGAATGTGTTGCTGTGCAACAATGTAACTTGTGCTTTGATTTGTGATTGAACGACATATACATATAATATATTATTAGATGTAAATTTACAAAATAGCTACGTATATATTATAGAGTAGAATTTCCCCGTACTTTGTAGCCCATTAACAGTTTCTAGTGAATTACACTGTGTTGTGCTATTTGCTATTTCTGTGTAATACATTTTGCCTTAGTATGTGTGCTACGGATTTGCCTCATGCAATGGATATCTGTTCAAATGTTTAATACCTTTCAGTGCACGTGGCCTGGAATTAACCCTGTATTTTCTGTTATGGGAATTGCATTCGGGACCAGCTTTAAAATGTTAATCATTGATTTTGTCCTTTGTAGAAGGAGTCGCCATCTGGGTAAGATGTTGAAGGGTTATACTGTTACAGTAGCTGCTATATTGAAATAGCTAGCTAGCTAGCTGCAGACAAAGATTGAGCTAGTACTAGCTGTACTAGAGTACGGAGTGTTTTGAGTACACGGGACCTTCCGTTTTTTGTGAGCATGTATTATAGATAACCATGATCAGAATGTGTACAAAATTAGTCTGGCGAGTCAGACTAAACGGAAGTATTAGTCGGCCATGTTTGGAATTGCGCAAGGCTACAACGTGCTCTCAGCTCTCAGTGCTACGTGAAGAAGAATCAGTGCATTCGGACTTGTTTCACGTGGAGGCACGTACGGGATGTCACTCACCGTACCCATTTTGCGCCAGATAGAGGAGAAGTTTGACTCCGAGGCGACCGAGCGGTGGATGAAACAATATTGGAGTCTATCTCTGTACGTGACCGTCGCCTATGTCGTACTCACGTTTGGTGGCCAGCGTTTGATGAAGCATCGCCAAGCGTTCCATCTCCGGAGGCCACTCATTATTTGGAACATAGCTTTGAGCATCTTCAGTACGCTTGCCCTCCTGGGGATAACGCCGAGCCTTCTCGACAACTTTCTATCACATGGGATAGTGGATAGCTTTTGCCTCCACTTTGGAGGCTACAGCTCAGTGTGGAGTTTGTTGTTTGTTCTCTCCAAGGTGGTGGAGCTCTTGGACACGGCTTTCATTGTCTTGCGAAAGTCTCCCCTCATTTTCCTTCACTGGTACCACCATGCATCTGTCATGATATGGGCCTGGTATTATCTAGCCTACCCGATTGGGATATCCCAGCTTTGCCTAGCAATGAACTGTGCCGTGCACTCTGTCATGTATCTCCACTACGCCCTGAGGGCAGGTGGTGTGCGAATTTCGCACATTGCCAGTATAATGATGACCTCCTTTCAGCTTTTACAGATGTTTGTTGGTGTTGTGTCGTGTCTTGCAGTAGCCAGGGTGTTGTACAATGGAGGTGATTGCTCCGTTGGGTGGGGTGATTTCTGCTACTGCATGGCAATGTACGTGTCGTATGCAGTTCTGTTTATGAACTTCTTCTATCACCGCTACATCACCAAGAGTAACAGTAGCCGTGGTAACAAGGTCAAACTGCAAGATAAGAAGGACTAGTATCATGTGTTACATGACTGATGGTTTTATGCACGTGTAGTGTGTGTGCATACATGCACTTTAGTACATCCATCATGTGTATGTGCGTGTAATATTTATGGAAGATTAAATTTGCACTGGCTAGTTTCTCATTGCTGTAAGTTAAAGTAACATGCACTATTGTGTTGGTACTATAAGATTTTACTTATGTTGAATTATAATATCTTTATTTTACTGATTTGCATGCTTTATTAATACAAGTGGAAGAAGTCTGTCGAGCTAGACCCTCTCACATTGTGCAGCTGCAATAAGCAGTTGCTTCAGAGAGGCGATTATGTTTGGTTGCACAATAGTTCAAGTTAAAGAGAGGGTTTAGTTAGATAGACCACAGATGATGGTACATAATACATCTCATAAGGTTGACAGTTATCACCACATTTGAAGTATAATTATAGTGACACATGATTGTGTGTGTGTGTGTGTGCGTGTGTGTGTGTGTGCGTGTGTGTGTGCATGTGTGTGTGTGTGTGTGTGTGTGTGTGTGTGTGTGTGTGTGTGTGTGTGTGTGCGTGTTTATAAGGCTGTTGTGCTAGATCTGAGTTGTTATATCCTATACAGTTATACTGTACAGGGTTGAGTGTATGTATGGTTAGCCTGTAGCTGCAGCCTGTCTATACGGCCATGCAGCCTGCCCTCTTTGACTGCTCCGAAAACACTCACTTAATACGTATACAGTGAGATGCATGAATATATACTGCAATAGGATGACTTTAACATTGGCACAGCATCTGTACATGTAAGCAGTGTCGGTCGCGTCGGGGGAATTCAGCTACCAGGTTATTACTCTGCAGCTGGAAGAGACTATCCACTGGAAGAGATTCTAATGAGTATATATGAAGTTATCCATGCAATCCCAGGCGCTTTACAGGCTATAGGTGTACGTGCGGTGTAGACTGTGTCAGCAAGCACCTGGTGTTAATGAATAGATTGCTTTACACCCAGCTATAGATATTGAGTTAATTATCACTATTGATGGTCTTTGGTTCTGGTGGCCATGCATACATATGCATGGGGGGATAGCTATAATGATATAGTACACTTAAGCTTAAGTTCATGAAAACCGTGTTTATGTTGCATCACTTGCAACAACTGAAGGTGTGAAAACCATTAAAGAGCACGTATACATATATATATATATATATATATATATATATACAATGGACAGCGTCACACATATAGTGCATGACAAGGAGTAGTGCATGCGCATTTAAGTCAATGGTTACATGGGTGAGCATGGAAGCCCATTGTTGGGTGGTACCGTGGACAAAACTGAGCAGTCTGTATGCATGGCTCGATGCAGTTCAGGTGCTTATGGAAGGGCTCGACCATGTCCCTGGAGAGAGCTGTGCACGTATCGTCTACGTAACGCTTCCAGAAGCGGGGAGGGGAGGGAAATGTGGTCAGGGCTCTCTCTTCAACACCCTCCATTACCAGGTTGGCCACAACCACAGACACCGGCGACCCCATCGCGGTACCATGTACTTGCCGGTATACCTTCCCTCTGAAAGACAGGTGACGCTGCCTATTGGAGAGTTGGCATATACAACGGAACCTGGATGCACTGAATAGGGAGAAGGGAACCTTGCCTGAGGTGTACACTGCCCTCCTAGAGTAGATTACTATTGGATCTCTACTGTTACTGCCTAACAAAATTCATTGACTGTAAAATTGTTACTTTAACGTTATTCATGGTCACATCACCAACTGTCACCACATTTCATCACCTGTCACTAACATTTATATATAAACTATAGGAGTGCTGTATTTTGTCATTCACTGATGAAGGTGGCTGAAAGCTGCCGAAACATCTGGATAACTTGTGAAATTTTGGCTAGTGCGAACGAACTTGGATGATGTCAGACTTACCTAGCCACTCAGGACTGTTCAAATGAATTTACATAGTTAATACTTACAATGTATGCTGTATAAGTGTGCTGTGATGTGATACACATGTACATGCATATAGCTATTTATATGTCTCCACATGAGTACTGCCAATAAGGCATTAATTTGTATTCATGTGGCTGCATGCATGACATCATCAATGACAGTTTTAATGGAATGATTACTTCTCCCTAACAGCTGCAATATGCACAACAGCTTGTCAGTTTTTTGTTTGTGTCTCCACATAAGTAGCTAAGGGGCTCTTGCATGTTCCTGCCTTTGGGCCCATATATAGGCCTGTAAATTACAGGCTGTAATTTAGGCATTCCCCAGCGATTTAGGATTACGGCTTCCCTCAATGGTTTAGGCACACCCCTGTAACATTGATACACACACACGCACACGCACACGCACACACACACACACGCACACACACACACACACACACACACACACACACACACACACACACACACACACACACACACACACACACACACACACACACACACACACACACTCCAGTCATGCATGATCTGCAATACACAGCTGTGACAGATGAACAGAGAAATGATAGCTTATGGCAATAATACAATTTGTACAGTCTTGCCTGAGATGCCCCACAGATCATTGGTGGTCACTGCAGGTGAGCTATTTCCTGTGGACACCTTGTACTTGACACACATCACAACTCACATATACTCATCAATGCCTTCACATCTGTTTGTGGCAATCTGAACTAATTAGGTAAATCTGTGGTTACATCTCACCCTGGACAAGATTACCTACTTCATGCTTCACTGGAGAGTAGAGCATACATCAGCAGATGGACTGTAGCTAGCTCTATACAATTATTTCCACTGAAATGGCCTCAAGCTTAATAGGCTGATCAAGGTACAGAAGTACAGCATGTCTTCTCACACCATAGATGAGTACTGAAAGTGGGACCTTATGGACAGAAACACAATACATCAGTGATATGTGTTGAAGAAATGTGGTACATGGAAACACAACCAAACAGCAAACAAACACAAGCTATCCTGCCCATGCACCTCTCCTGTTCGCCGTGTAGTTGGTACTCGGGCCTTCAGTCAATCTGATAGCTCTAGAGATCCCTCCAATTCCACCAGGCCTACTGCGTGAAAGAGCGTAGTGTACATCTCCGAAAGCAGATAGCGCCAAACAGCCGACAAAATGGTTCCATCGTGCTGGAACACATGCCAAAGGAATATAATGACACCAGTTGGAGTTGACGAGGTTAGACAAAATGTGTGTAGATATGGGCTGAACAGGAACCACCCTTAATAACCTCTTGAAGGGACCCCATCATGAATTTGAACACATCAGCTGTCGAGCAGAGGTGCATGTACTTCGGTAATCACCTGGCCCTCATGCGCAGCGCAGAACGAGTAGCTGACTAGGTACTTAAATTGACTGATTTTGCAGTGAAGACATCCTGTGGCAGCTGCAGTGGTGAGCAGTTTCGTTGGTGGAGTGGACTGCGCTCCTTCACGCGGTAGGCCTGGTGGAATTGGAGGGATCTCTAGAGCTATCAGATTGACTGGAGGCCCAAGTACCACGGGTACGGCGAACAGGAGAGGTGCATGGGCAGGATAGCTTGTGTTTGGTTGCTGTTTGGTTGTGTTTCCATGCACCACATTTCTTCAACACATGTCATTGATGTGGGTGACAATGACTCCATAGATGTATTGTGTTTCTGTCTATAATGTCCCAGTTTCAGTACTCATGTGTGGTGTGAGAAGACATGCTATACTTCTGTACCTTGATTAGCCTATTAAGCTTGAGGTTATTTCAGCGGATAACAGGATTTCCCTATAATTGTATAGAGCTAGCTACAGTCCATCTGCTGATGCAGGCTCTACTCTCCGGTGAAGCATGCACTAGGTAATCCTGTCCAGGGTGAGATGTAACCACAGATTTACTTAGTTCAGATTGCCACAACAGATGTGAAGGCATTGAGTATGAATTATGTGAGTTGTGATGTGTATCAAGTATACAAGGTGTCCATAGGAAATGGGCCACACTGGATGGAAGTGTGAATTTCCATCCAGTGGTGCGGGTTTGGTACAGGATGTATACAGGACATACAGTCAATTTCAGAAAGGTTGGCCAAAATGACAAATGGCAGAGCGACCAAGTGGCGGGACGTCACTAATAGTTTTAACTGCTTGCCATTACATCATTCCCATTGTACAGTATTGCCATTTGCTATATATGATGTCACGCCATTTGCCATTTTCCTTTTGGACAACCATTCTGAAATCGGCTGCACCACATCAGTCTGGCATGTTTCCCAAGCCAGCTGGAAATCTTTGAATTTCCTGTATTATTCCTGATAGAGTACAGGGCACAATTTCTTGTACAGTTTCCTTAATTTGTACAGGGACACATCATATGTGCTGCACATTTCTAGTGGTGCAGTATACACAAAAATTCCTGTCCATTTCCTTCAATAGAACTGTCCATACATTGCATGCAAATTTAACCATGTTCAAGACTCAATATTTGAATGAGTTGAAGTGATAAATAGGGTATTCACATGAGTATGTAGTCTGAGTGAATAAACAGTTTTATAATATAAATAAGTATAATACATACTTAGTCTAGTTCTTGTTGAACAATTAAGCATGCTGGATATATAGGCAGCTACAAGCCCCTGGGGCTTCATAGGGAGGAAACTCTGCAGTGCAGGAATCATTTTGATTAACTGTCTTTGTCCTTGTACCTTTCCTGACTGATCCTATCATCCAGCTGTTTCAATAGACTTTACAGTAATTGACTGACTTTGCAGTGAAGACATCCTGTGGCAGCTGCAGTGGTGAACAGTTTCGTTGGTGGTGTCACTCTGCAGCTTCGTCTTGAGTACAGTCCTTGCCGTTCTGTTCTTCAACCGGAAGAGGTCAATGGACATGCATTGGTACATGTTGTGTGTGTGTGTGTGTGTGTGTGTGTGTGTGTGTGTGTGTGTGTGTGTGTGTGTGTGTGTGTGTGTGCGTGTGTGTGTGATATGTAAGGCATTCTACTAACCTTGTTAGCTGGAGTAGCACTCGCATTGCTCACTGATCGATGTGGTGCTTTGTACAAATTGCGTGGTGATATATATACATGTATCATGTGCATGAGTGTGTACTGCTCTTGAGTATTCATTGTTTCCCTCCATGAGTGTGCACTCCTCATGATGTCAGATACAGCCTCCCTTTCCATTAATAGTACTCATTGGTTCCCTCCTTGCAGGCCATGCCATGTACCTCCTGAGACATGTTGTCTATGCTCAACCAGTGCAGCTGGTGTCAAGTAGTGTGCTGCAGTGAACTGGTGCACAGTGAACTCACTATAGGCATGAAGACATGGTCATGAAGTGAGAGGTGCACTGCATGGCGACAGGTAGGCACACTCACACATACATGTATTGGATACCCATGCACAATTGACCAGTGTGTAGATGTATATACACATGGAACTTGATGCAGTTTGATGCATTGTGATAAAGGTTGTCACAGTAGTAGCAGAGTTTTTACAGTACAGTTTCCTATTATGACTAAATAGTACAACATAGACATCAGTCCTGCAAGAAGTGCCATTACAATATTAGTCACAGACTATATCCCGTAATCACTGTACAAATGTGCCATTATCCAGCTGCCATAGAAATGCCATGGTAACCATGTACACATCTCGGTCTTGCTCTAATGTCCCTTTCTCACTAGTTGGTATTTAACTGTTGCCCAATCACTTCTCAAGTGCATCCACCCAAGCATGCATCTATATATTTTAAAGTAGAGCAAAACCGATTGCCATTCTCATCAACAGAACTCTCATTACCTATTAAAGTGTACTGAAAAGGCACAAGGACTCTCGCTAGTGGCATCTCTGTTGTCCGTCTATTTTAAAACAATTTTGCTGTGTTCTCCACTGACGAACTCTCCCGACTTGCAGTGTGCTTGAGCAAAAGGTTCCTCCACTCCCAGTGGTGATGCCAGCCCACCTGACCTGGCCTGCTGGAGGAGGTCTCCATTTGATGTCCTTCCTCCACTTCCTCCTCCTCCTCGTCCTCCTCCTCCTCCACCCCTTGAGTACAGACGCACAAAGTGAGTACTTTAACAGTTGCTGTAACAGCAAAGTACAATTGCCAGAGAAATTGTGGATGTTGAAAACTAGCATTCTACAGTGTCGTACTGTCCTTCCTTGTGACTGTCACTCCTAGCTATTTAATGATTTATAATTTATGTGAGACTGAAATTCCTTCATACACAGACATATACATGTTAAATGGCAATAAAGTATTGGCCAAGAAGCAGCAAATTCACGCTGGCAGCCCACCTCAGTGGCATCATATTCAATTTGGTTGATAGTGTAGGAAACCCTTTGCAGTACAAGTGCTGTCATGGTACACACACCAGACATGGGACAAGTGCAATAGCACAATTTATCAGGGCAATGTTACAAAACTGACACTGCGCGTGTGTGCATGCATGGCTGTGGAGAGTTGCCTTAGATACTCTGCCGTTCCACAGGTGAGGAGAAGGGTCCATTTAATGTGTCCATTGAAGCCACCCCATTCTCAGTTTTCATCAAATGGATGGAATTGCCTGAAAACATACCATTGGTCACTGGTTACAACATTTCTGTGGAGAGTCTTGTAACCATGGAAACAAGGACTGTGTATATCAAGGGTAACTATACAGAGGCCAATGTGACTGGACTGACCCCCTTCACAGAGTACTCCTTCACAGTCACAGCCGAGTACCAATTTGGATTTGGACCATCGAGTGAGGCTGTGATTTGGAGGACCAGGGAACATGGTAAGTGACTGACTGCCCTATTGAGAGTCAAAGTATACATTCTCTCATTTGTAAGTAACATTAGATCACGCACGGCTGACAGTTACTGAATAAAGTACTAAACAGTGTGGTTCCACTGTAGGGTACACACACACATACTCACCATTCAGACCTCCTCATGCACAGACTTCTACTGATGCAGATGCAGTGTCAGCTGTTACCAAATGTTTACTCTTTCTCCCTTCAGTGCCAAGCCTGCCTCTCTCCCTGTCAGCAGTCAATGTTAGCTCCTCAACTGTGTCCCTTACCTGGCTTCCTCCAACAGAACCAAACGGGATCCTTCTGTTCTACCGAGTGGTGGCCAGACGAGTGGGAAACAACATGGAGGACATTGTGGCAGACACACCAGCTGACATGAGAGAGATCTCTGCCAACAAAAGTGACATGCTGTTCACTGCCAAATCTGAAGACTCATCTACAACAAACATCTCTGTGAACTTCACTCTAACTAACCTGTTTCCAAACACTGTATATATCATCACTGTTCAAGCCAACACCAGTGCTGGGTATGGGAACAAGAGTCATGAGCTGCACATTCAAACAGACCCAGGTGTGTGCGTGTGTGTGTGAAAGAAAGTGCGTACGTGCGTGCGTGCATGGTGCTTGGTGTGTGGTGTGTGTGTGTGACTGAAGTATGTTCAGACTGTGTGTGCATAAGTAATTGAAAATTTGTGCTTCACTGCCATCCATAACTCCAGGTGAAGGAAAAGTGCGACTGGTGGGAGGGTCCGGTCCACATGAGGGGCGTGTAGAGATCTGCTACAATGGTGTCTGGGGCACGGTGTGTCAAACTTTCTGGGATCTGCAGGATGCCATGGTAGTATGTTGTCAACTGGGCTATGGCACAGCTGTGGGTGCACTTGGGTTTGCTGCCTTTGGAGAGGGAAGAGGACCCATTTGGTATAGCAATGTGCACTGCAGTGGCAGAGAAGCCGACCTCACTCAGTGTGGAAGTCTTAGAGAGCACAGTTGTGACCATGCTTTAGATGCAGGAGTGATCTGTGCTAGTGAGTGAGGTTGCTCTATAGTAGTGTGGAGTGTGCAAAGAGTAGTGTGGAGTTGTGTACATAAAGATGACAGTGCATATTCCCTCACATTCCTGGTGTTGTCTTGTATAGCTGTAGCTTGTAATGTGACAATGAAAGCAGGTATGATTGCACCCACAGACACTGTGATAAATTATTGTGTTTACATTTAGGTATTCAACTGGTGGGAGGGTCTGGTCCATATGAGGGGCGTGTGGAGGTTTACCACAATGGTGTCTGGGGCACGGTGTGTGATGATGACTGGGATCTGCAGGATGCCATGGTAGTGTGTCGTCAACTGGGCTACATCAATGCAACAGCTGCAGTGGGACCTGCTAGGTTTGGTTCAGGCAGTGGCCCCATCTTGTTCAGTGAGCTGTCTTGTGTCGGTAACGAGAGCACCATCACTGAGTGTGATCATCTCAGCACTGGTGGTCGTAACTGCAGTCACAGTCAAGATGCAGGTGCAGTGTGTGAAGGTCAGTAAACCTAGCTATATACAGTGGTGTGGAGTGGAAGGTAATCGGAAGGCCTAGGGTTGCAAGTCACTGGTCAACTACTTATAGCCAGTATATACTGTTTATAGCTATACGTACACAGTACAATACTGACTGTCATTAGCATGCAGTACATACTATATACTGCATGGCTTGGGTACAAGACGAATATGGTACTACATTGATCTCTAGTTACCAAGTCACTTGATGTTTGTACAAACTATTGTAGACTATGTAGCTATAATTGTTAAGCGACCCATATCTTCATCACTAACACACATGTACAGTGTCACTCCATCCAATTCATATTTCTGTCCTCTCTCATTCAGTTGCTGTTCGGCTGGCTGGTGGGTTCAGTGAGGCTGAGGGACGTGTGGAGGTGTACATCAATGGAGAGTGGGGAGCAATCTGTGGATTCTTTTGGGATCCACTGAACAGTGAAATTGTCTGCCGACAACTTGGTTACCCTGGATTGAATCACACATATTATGAAACAGGTATTGATATCAGTGCCAACCGAACTTGGCTTTTGAACTCCTTATTCTGTACCGGCAGTGAAGAAAACCTGCTACAGTGCGAACATGATGGTGTTGGAATCGGTTGTCCTCCCTCAGTAGATATTGGTGTAATCTGTGCAACTGAAGACTTGCGTTATGAAAGTGAGTAGATATGTCAATGTGCATGTGTTTTATTGACTGTGTGGATTTGCAATCTCAATACATGCTGCATTGTACATGTACAAAGACCTCTAGGCTGTGGTTTTCCGTGACAAACTCGACATGCATATACTATCGGTGAGAGCCTGACAATGGGGAAGACAATTGCACTGTGTGTTGCTGTGGTGATTCTGAAAAGAATTGGTGTTCTTGACTATATACCACCTGTCTATATCCTTCTTAGAGTGTTTTCTACTTCAACTAGTTGATAGTGAATTGCATGCCAATTTCTGATCTCAGCCCAGTGTCTCTATGACCAGTCAACCAAATTTGTGAAGATCTGTAGATAAGTCAGCCGTAGCTTACACCACAAGGACATGAATGGCGTGTATATTGACTGCTTGTTCAATGTATCAAAAATCATTATGCCTGCAGCTGCACTGTGTCGCAAGTATTGAGAATGCTTCCTGACAGAGTTGAGAATTAGAGCCTATTGACAGAATTCTAATTGAAAATTAAAGAAATTTGTCAGGATCAGAGTACACTTGAACAGATTATTCTTCCCTGGTAAAAATGAGAGTGCATGGCATATTTTTAGAACATTTTTGGTGGTTTATGACATCCCTTAGATATAATTATGTGGTTGCATTGATGTTTCATCATCCCTGAAGATAATTCTTTCATTGGCATTGAAGTGCACATTGGAATGATTAAGTTCAACCCGTATGTATGTGATTGGAATCAGTGTAAATTATTCATGTACGCATTTACAAAGTATCTGTGCTATAAAGTTTATCAGCTCCTGTGCATTTAAGAATGAAATGGTTGAAACTCAAGAATGAAGAAATGCACCATGGCTAGAATGTACGTGGATGACATTTTATACCTAAAGTTCAAATCAGAATGACACTTCTTTGAGTGGTTATGTTGCAATGATACAAGTCATTAGTTTAGTCTCGCATGCCAGACCACTTGAGGAAGGGTCTGGTAGTATTGCATAAGCCAACTTGTATCGTAGGAATATAATTATTGTGACATTGCGGGTAACTCTTGCACAATGTTGCCTGTAGTATGGCAGTGCGGCAAGCGAAGTATGGAGTGCACAAATTCACATTGTTTTGGTTGTACGGGTCATTCTTGCTCTGCCTTTATAGTGTACCTGAGCAATGTCGTATAGCACATTCAGCAATATCCTTTGAATGAGCCAAAGCCTTGTCTCTAAATTTAGTCTGACGTCATATAACAATCAGCGAAACCAATTGGCCACGGCATGATCTTGTCCTAGACACAAGCATGTGAACGTAATAATACCAAACCCTTCCACAGGGGTCTAGCATGCAAGACTATACATACTGTATGTTAAGGTGCAAGGTATGTGCTACCAATGTAGTCACACTCTGCATGCACCAAAGTATGAAAACAGCAATGTCATAATATCCGATATGGCCCTGTATTCCAAGTGCCAAAATGCACAGTAGTTGCTCTTTGCCACCACGGTTCTTAGTATATGAAGGGAAACTCTTTGCTGTGATAGGTAACCCATTTTACCGAATGATCATCACTGGTGGTCTGTGCTGTTACTACCCATAGCTGAAGGAGAAGTGCGTTTGGTGGGAGGATCTGGTCCACATGAGGGACGAGTGGAGGTCTACTTCAACAGTCTCTGGGGCACTGTGTGTGATGACGGCTGGGATCTGCAGGATGCCATAGTGGTGTGTCATCAACTGGGCTACGGCTCAGCTGTGGGTGCTTTAGAATTTGCTTACTTTGGAGAAGGAAGTGGTCCAATTTGGTATAGCAGTGTGCTCTGCAGTGGCAGTGAAACAAACCTAACTCAGTGCAGCACTGCCACCTCAGAAAACAACTGTGTCCACAGTGAAGATGCAGGAGTGATCTGCACAAGTAAGTCAAACTGTTTTTTAGTGCTGTACTGAGAGAAGGGAAGTATCGACTGACAGAGTATGTTGGACTTACATTGCATTATAGATGTTGTCTATGCATGGTGACAGTGTTAAGCAGATGTGACTGTTCTCATAATTGTTGCTGATTCAGACATTCGACTGGTTGGAGGGTCTGCTCAACATGAAGGGCGTGTAGAAGTCTACCACAATGGTACCTGGGGGGGCACTGTGTGTGATGATGACTGGAATCTGCAGGATGCCATGGTAGTGTGTCGTCAACTGGGCTACATCAATGCAACAGCTGCAGTGGGACCTGCTAGGTTTGGTTCAGGCATTGGCCCCATCTTGTTCAGTGAAGTGGCTTGTGTCGGTAATGAGAGTGCCATCACTGAGTGTGATCATCGCAGCACTGGTGGTCATAACTGCAGTCACAGTCAAGATGTGGGTGTAGTGTGTGAAGGTCAGTCAATCTGCAATAATGATTAAGTGTGCACATTCCTTCACAGTTTCACACTGGGTATATTGCTGCATTTCCTCTTTGGAATATCTGAATAGTGCAGGAATACATGATTATTATATCATTGATTCCAAACGTTTCCATACTCTCCTCTGCACCAAATAGTTAGTGTTCACAAGTGCTTGTTTATCAGTCTATGCTGTTATTGCCACTACTCCAGGTGAAGGAGAAGTGCGACTGGTGGGAGGGTCTGGTCCACATGAGGGGCGTGTGGAGATCTACCACAATAGTTTCTGGGGCACTGTGTGTCATGATGGCTGGGGTCTGCAGGATGCCACGGTAGTGTGTCGTCAACTGGGCTATGGCGCAGCTGTGGGTGCGCTTGGGTTTGCTGCCTTTGGAGAGGGAAGAGGTCCCATTTGGTATATCAATGTGCAGTGCAGTGGCAATGAAGCCAACCTTGCTCAGTGTGGCCATAGTGGTCTTGGAGTGCACAACTGCGGCCACAGTAGAGATGCAGGAGTGATCTGTGCTAGTGAGTGAGGTGCATGCTGGGAGGAAAGTGGTTATACAGAATATGTTTAGGGACACCCCAAACCTGTCGGTATCATGTATTTGGTATATATATGGTAACAGTGTATGTGCGTGCGAATATACTCATTCATGGTGACCTTACTGCTTTGTTGCTGATTCAGACTTACGACTGGTTGGAGGGTCTGGTCCACATGAGGGGCGTGTGGAGGTCTACTACAATGGTACCTGGGGGGGCACTGTGTGTGATGATTACTGGGATCTGCAGGATGCCATAGTAGTGTGTCGTCAACTGGGCTACATCAATGCAACAGCTGCAGTGGGACCTGCTAGGTTTGGACCAGGCAGTGGTCCCATCTTGTTCAGTGAGCTGTCTTGTGTCGGTAACGAGAGCGCCATCACTGAGTGTGATCATCACAGCACTGGTGGTCATAACTGCAGTCACAGTCAAGATGTGGGTGTAGTGTGTGAAGGTCAGTTGATCTGCAGGAGTGATTGTGCACATGTGTGTGTGTGCATTTTTCCTATGGTGCATGCAGTTTGTGTAGTTGTACATGTTGAATGTTTAATAGTTTGGCAGTAGTTGACCATTCTTTAAGCGAACTTCTGTGCAATCACACCTTTATTCATCTCTATCCATTGTTCTTCTCTATCCACTTTTATGCACTTTTCCATTCAGTTGCTGTTCGGCTGGCTGGTGGGACCAGTGAGGCTGAGGGACGTGTGGAAGTGCACATCAATGGAGAGTGGGGAACAGTTTGTGGTGTCGGTTGGGATCCATTGGATGGCAAAGTTGTCTGCCGGCAGCTCGGTTACAAGGGGGTGAAGCGTACATACTCTGACCTCAGTCAAGTAAACTTTGGTGAAGGTACAGGACATTCGTGGCTGGCAGACTTGCGTTGCACTGGTAGTGAAGCCAACCTTCTTCAGTGCCCACACAGTGATGCCGCAAACGTCTGTACTCATACCGTAGATAGTGGTGTAGTTTGTACCAATGAGGACTTGCCTGATGAAGGTGAGTTGGTACATCTATGCATGTGTATGTATGCATGCCTACAAGATCATGGATGCAGTGGCACTGAATATAGCAATCTTACTTCAATCATTTATTATACCTACTGTACACTATGTAAAGGAATGATGACATATAATTTGTTAAGATATGTTTCATACATAATTATGCAATTGTATGTATTGTATTGTATTAATAGTATCTCACGGCACTGAAGTGTATATGGATTACTACGCTTGAGACCTGAGGTGAATGGACCACCTGGTATCCTCGGGTCATGTGTGTAGGTATCCATAATGCATGTGCCTCAGCATATGCTTTAGCGCCGTGAGATAAGTGATAGTTACACCAACTAGGCTTTAATCTAAAGCAGTGGGATTCTTCCAGGACTAAAGTTTCAGGAGGTTGCCTGTTTTGCTGAATTCACAAGTGCTACACCATTCACAATAGCTTGATCCTTCTTTGGACGATCGAGCACACCAGGAAACACTTGACAATTCAATATAACATTCTGTCCGTCATGGGCTTCATTGGGCATACTCACTTTTTATTCATAGTTCTGTATGGCCAATGAAGCCCATGATGGGCGAAATGTTGCATGTCTTGTCAAGTGTTTCAAGGTGTGCTCGACTGTCCAAAGTGGGATCAAGCTATTATAAACTCAGCATGCCCAATAACTTCCATGACTGCTACAACATTTCTATGTAAAGTTTAATGACAGGCACAACACCGAGGAGCTGAACGGGGAAGACTTGTTCAAGATAATTATGCAAAGGAAGGGTACAGTTTCACAATGTTTTGACTCTAAGGGTCCTCTTCAACTGATAATTGAAGAATGAGGGTGAAAGACCATAATACTAAGTATATTAATGACTTCATGAAAGGAAATGAATGAAATGGCAGAATATTCGGATGAATATATGGCAAGATAACAGTCATTTTTGGAAAGGATGCTGCATACTGTTAAGGATGGGTTTCCACACTAATGGGAGGTGGAGTCCACAGTCGAAGTTCATGGTGAGACTGCTCTGTTGAGTGAGGATGGCTTCTGCCGTTCTTTTTTTCCCAGTAGTTTGGGATCCCCAGTCATTGCGATCCTGGCAGAAGAAGAAAAAGCAGGATAATAAAGTGTCTCAGTTTCCCTTAGCATTACATGGGAACTATACCTACTTCAAGTGATATCTCAGCTTACTGAAGTTTTTACTGCATATATCACCGATGTCGGCCGATGTGGGTATTATGAGTTCTATGTAATAGTTAAAATTTAATGCTGACCAAGAGGTGTCTCTGAGATTTAATGCACAAGGCACAAGGGCACAAAGCGCTCTTGTGTTGAGTGGTCTAAATCTTCAGAGACACCGATTGGTCAGCATTTAAGTGTTATAGATCCCAAATGATTGGGTAAGGAGCCGGCAGCGAATCAGTTTACGTACTGGTCCTTGCGTCATCACGCATCTACTGGAAGTAGTTAGCTACTCTTGACAATGGTGGAGAAAATGTCGTGTGATTCGGGTCTCACGTTGGGTTGTTCATTTCGCAGCGGACATTTTCTACAGTGGATGCAGCACATCAGCTAAGCCTAAGCTTACTCACTGTCAGCCACGTCAGCCACAGCATTTCCCAGAGCCGTGTACGTAGCGACCAAAACCTGTTCCCCATGTAGCTTGTAACCAGCTGCAGTTCCAATTTCTTGGCTCTGTTTTGTAGCCGGATTGTTGCTGTACCCTGTTTATTGACAAAACAAGTAAGCCGGGTGACCTGTACATCGTATTGTATGTTATGGCGCTACAATTATTATCACAGCTGCAGTTCTGTTCAGCTGCAGGGATCTACGGGATTAAGACACCCGGTATCTCAATGATTTAGATCCTGCACGAAATACAAGAGAAAGTCTACGAGTTTTAGAAACATCGCTTAGAATAATTGTTACCATGGTAACAGGATCTATGCAAGAATAGAGCTGATTTTTGGTTGTATTACAGTTACATACCATCCCTGCATAGCACTACTATGCTGTCTGAGCAATATAAAGTGAGACCATGTTCTTTGGTAATGCCTCCTGAATTCTGTATTGCGGTATATCTATGGTATAATATGATTCCTATTGGAAGCATATAACAAAAAAGCACAATCAATGTACATCATTGTAGCTTTAATTTAAATACGTGCATACTTTGCTATGTTATTCTGCGTTTACACTACACTGGTACGATACGGTACAATACCCGTTTACATGCGTCATTTTTCAGTACTGTACTGTACTGAACCGGATCATACTAAAAAATTGTTCTGGTGTAAACGGGGTGTTAGTTAATTAAAATTGGCTGGGAGTGCTTGCACTACCATAAATGATTGACACAATGACACACACACGCAATTGACATTGACACACAATGATACATGATTTGTGGCTTGAGGCATGGGGGCCGGGTTGCTAGTAAAGCAAAGCTCCCGGTATCACCTCATGCTTTATCATGCAATGAGAACCTGCACTAATCATGAGTGCCATAAACCTTGTAAAGCACTCCTAGCCCACTGTAAGTGATATAGAAGGACTAGATTGTGTGGACAGCTGATTGGCTCTCTTCCATTTCCTGATTGCAAACCGATTGGTCAATTTCACTCTAACTTGCCACACATTCTAGTCAGATGAGAAGGACAAAGATGCTAGTAGTCGTAGTGCTAGTGTATTCTGCCTAAAACGAACCTTAAAACAAGCAAGTCTGAGCAGCGCAGTGCTATAGCTGTCATGGTTGCTCTGCCCTTCAATGCGACAACTCACAGTGATGGATGAAATCAAGAGACACAATGGGGGAACATATAGCACCCTCCATCTTTCATTACAACATTCGTTGACTGCTGCCTTTAAAAGAATAGCAAGACTTTAAATTACGGAGCAAGTCTGAGCAGCGCAGTCCTATAGCTGTCATGGTTGCTCTGCCCTTCAATGCGACAACTCACAGTGATGGATGAAATCAAGAGACACAATGGGGGAACATATAGCACCCTCCATCTTTCATTACAACATTCGTTGACTGCTGCCTTTAAGAGAATAGCAAGACTTTAAATTACGGATCAATTAATGTATTACAATGCACCAGAAATAAAGACATACTTCATTTCATGCAATTTCGGTGGACCACATTGCACATGTTTCCATTTCAAAGTGTAATGAAGGCCTCAGAGTTACTTGTGTTTCTTGCTATAATGTTCTTAACAGAATTTAGAGAGTGGCCCATAAAGTACACTGTATGATAACAATATTAATTATTCTACCCATGCAGGTCACTATATAAATTCTCAAATGCACTAAAAAATTAGCTGCGTACTCCCGTAGATTGTACAACTACCTTATGATGCAGTGTGCTGTGTAAATAAGTGAAAAGACGAACATCTGGCTGTTCATCAATGTTCTTCCCTTCCACCACTCATGGCACTGCTATCACTTTTAGATACTGTACCTACACATTCAAAACCTTCTCCATTACTGTGTGCAGCATAGTAACATAAGAATGCAGCTAACCACAGCTTCGCAATTCCACACACTCTCATTTGCATTCTTTGTAGGTGATATTATGTTGGTTGGAGGCTCCGTCCCTTCAGAAGGGAGGGTGGAGCTGTTCTATGAAGGAAAATGGGGGAGAGTGGATGTTTCCAGTACCATTAGTGACATTACAGTAGTCCGTGTTGCTTGTCGACAGGTGGGCTACCCCTACTGTGGTGGTACTGGAGACTTTGGATGGGGGAGTGGCCCAGCCTGGGTATTCATCTTGTCTTGCACTGGAGATGAGGAGAGACTTGAACAGTGCAGCCACCTTGGCTGGAGGTACAGTTTATGCTTTAATTGTACTGGCTTGGGTGTCAGGTGTAGAGGTGAGTGCACTGTGTGTGAAGTATACACATGCTGGATTGACATCTCATTGCTGTGAGTTATACCTTGGATTGCTACAACACCTCTCACATTCTACAGGTGCAGATGAGGGTCCATTTAATGTGTCAATTGAAGCCACCCCGTTCTCAGCCTTCATTGAGTGGATGGAGCCATCTGACAACATCCCTTTGGTTACTGGCTATAATATCATCGTGGAGACTCTGTTAACCAAAGCAACAAGGACTGTGCATATTGAGGGTAACTCTCACAAGGCCACTGTGACTGGACTGACCCCCTTCACGAAGTACTTCACAGTCACAGCCAAGTACAATTGTGGATTTGGACCACCGAGTGAGGCTGTGGTTTGGAGGACTAGGGAACATGGTAAGTTGAATGCCCTTTTAGGAAATTAAGATTGTGTAATGTCCTTCCTCTGTGTTAATTACTTGATCATAGCTAACAGTGGGTCCTTGCATTGCACATATGTGCATCAAACTTCCTTGTAAGCACATGTCTGTACTCTGTGCAGCTGGTGCAGTATCAGCAATTACTCTAGTTGTTGTTTCTTCTTTCAGTGCCAAGCCCACCTCTCTTCTTGATGGCAGTTGACATAGGATCTTCATCTGTGTCTCTCGTCTGGTTTACTCCAATTGAGCCAAATGGGATCATTCTGTTCTACCGAGTGGTGGCCAGACAGGTGGAGGACAGCACAGCAGAAATTGTTGTACACATACCAGCTAGCATGTCAACATCTGACATAGAAGTGATTCCTGCCAACAAAAGCGACATGTTGATAGCAAACACATCTGAAGACATGTCAGCAACAGAAGTCTTCATAGCATTTACTCTGATGGGGTTGTCACCACAGACTGCCTATGTCATCACTGTTGAAGCCAACACCAGTGCTGGGTATGGGAACAGGAGTGAAGAGCTGCACATTAGAACAGATCCAGGTGTGTGTGTGTGTGTGTGTGTGTGTGTGTGTGTGTGTGTGTGTGTGTGTGTGTGTGTGTGTGTGTGTGTGTGTGTGTGTGTGTGTGTGTGGGTGTGGGTGTGTGTGTGGGTGTGGGTGTGGGTGTGTGGGTGGATGTGTGGGTGTGTGGATGAATGTGTGTGTGTAGTCCTTGTGTGTGGTGACTGTGTGCACATGCATTGCACATTTCAGTTTCACCCTCTCCTCAATCCCCACACCAGCTGCAGAAGTATCAAGCATAGTCACCATTGTGGTACCAGTAGCCGTAGTCACCTCAGTGGTGGTCATGGCAGTACCTGTCATAGTAGCACTAACAGCTCTGCTATGTCACAAGTGGAGAAAGAAGACCACTGTCCCTGTGGGTGGGACCCAGGACCAAGGTAAGTAAATCCTACATTGCTCGCCATCTCACTTGAAATTAATCAAATCATAGCAGAAATTAACATGCATAACATATGCATATATTATAGTAACACATGCACCACAGTGTGTGATTTGTATATGTTGTAGCTATAATTATGTCCTTCCTCACAGGGATATGATATATACCCTAACGTAAGGCTACTAACTATAACATACATAAATTTTAGCAAATTTAGTGAGTAGTGAAAAGTTGCTAAAATTGTATAAGCTAAATTTTTGGACAGACCATAGAATTCATTGCACACTAAAATTTGAAACAGTTACTCACTAAATTACAGTGCTCATGCACCAAATCCCGGACTGTTCAAAATTCTAAATTAGTTGCTGCTAAAATATTTGTAACCACATGGTATTCACAGTTTTTGTGAATCAATCGTCAGCCATGTGAAAAATTTGTCCAGAGTTTAAATGTCAAAAGATATGCTCTGCGAGTCAGCGACAGCACATATGCAAAAATCTAATAGCAAAGTGCTAATGTGTTCCTTTCATAAGACTTCATTGGTTCTTTATGAACTTTGATTGTTTTTATCTCTATTGCTGTACTAAGTTAATTTGTTCCTTTCCTGCAAAGAAAATTTTCATAAGCAGTGTTAATCATACGTAACTACTTCTTCACTTTGGAGCATTTCCTTTCAGTCATAAAACGTGCATGGATTTGGTCTCCATGTGTTTGAATGAGCCCATGTAATCTGGATACTGTCATTCCTTCTCCAATGACAGTGACTGATAAAGAAGTATGTGGTAAACACCTTTGTGCGCTTACTGCTGAACAAACATTTTGACAGCTTTGCAGGAAACGTATATAGAACAGTGTGCGTATATGCATGTGATCAGAGTAGGTAGATAGTGGCACTCACAGCACTGCATGCTATCAGAAGTGGAGAAGAGAGATCACTGCCCTCATGGGTGGGATTGTGGACCAAGGTATTACAGTTACATAGGTTATTAAAGGCTATTCAGGATAGTATATGCATGCAGGTACTGATTAGACTGTTGGCTGCATGTCTCTACCAGTGCTTTACTATGCAGTTAGAATTTGGCTAGTAGCTATTGAGTAATTGAACACAACAAATACTGGACTGCCAAGTTGTCACCTCTTGTGCTGTATTCTTCTTATTTGAAGAGTGTCCAGTTCCAGTTGCTACCATGGAGGCTGAAACACATTGGGGAGCGAAGACACCTATTTCTTCTCTCCTCAGATATTGTGATGTTGTCTTCACTTTGGGGGCCATTGAAAGAGTGCTCCTTCATTTCACTACCTTCGTTCACCACACTGTATGTTGTTGCATCTAGCATTTTTTATGGATGCATGCTCATGTGAATCACACCATAAATCCCTTAGACACTTGCAGTGGCAAGTGATTTTGCTTATTCACTTGAATGCAATGCATAGGCTTACACCCATAGTGTTCTATACTGTATTACTAGGTACAGTTACTTCAGTTACTCCTCATTTCTTCCCCTCTCCAGCCTGTGCAGCCACCAGTGCAGGAGGTGACTGTTGTGGATGTCACCAAGTGGGAGATGACGTATGATGACATGGCACTGAAGAAGCAAGTGGGCAGTGGGCAGTTTGGGGTGGTGGTACTGGCCTGCCTGAAGAGGGAGGCCACATCACCGCCTGTTACTGAATACATCCTGAAGCATACAACTACAGACAGTCAGACCTCTCCCCTACTGGTGGCTGTGAAACAATTCAATGGTGAGACTGCTGTTGCTAAGCATGCACTGACAGGAATAAGGGACTAGCTTATCACATTGAAATTTAGTGTGAATTGGTTACCATTGTAACAACACCCATCAGTTAAACCTGTGCTTTGATGTCATTGGGTGTATGAAGTGGTAGATTTTGTGTATAGTTATAAAATACTAACAATATTATACTTTTTCCTCTCCTACTTTGCACACAGCTGATAGGATGCGTCTTATGATGGAATGCTTTTACAATGAAGTTTCCATCATGATGAAGGTATCTTCAGAAAGCCACCAAAATGTCATAAGCATGGTGGGCTGCATCCCTGAATTGCCCTATCCTGCTATCATCATGGAGTATGCTCCACTGGGCAACCTTCATGGCTTTCTTTTGAAGTATAAAAATGAGGTGAGGGTCTAGCATGCTAGGACAATGGTCTGTGTACCATTCTATATAACCACTTCTAGTCACACCATTTGTCATGCAGCGTCTTCCCGCCATGGTCTCTGACACTGTGATCATGCCACCTGTCACTCAAGTTGCATCGGAGTTCCAGAGCTACTACAACACACTGACCCTGGAGCCTCAGGATGTCCTCCTCTTTGGATGTCAGATTGCCTCTGGGATGGTGAGCAAAGACACTGTGCACCTCAGGTGCTGAATGCCTTATCACAGGTCCCTTCTACATTCTGCATTAGGAGTTCTTGGCCAGCCTGAACATCATCCACAGAGACCTTGCCTGCAGGAACATCTTGATAGCCTGCGACAAAGTGTTGAAGCTAGCTGACTTTGGCCTATCTCGAAAGGTGGAGGAGGTGTATGTCTCTAAGACAGTTTGCAACCTCCCTGTCCGCTGGATGTCCCCAGAGGCAGTGATGTGGAAAACCTACACCAAGCAGTCAGATGTGTGAGTCAAGTGCATTGCATGCATGCAATATTCATGTATTTTCTTGCCAATATTGCAACTGCCTACATTTTGGCAAAGTTGAATCCTGATTTCTAGGTATTAATTGTATAATCCTACGAATGATTGCATGTGGGACTTGTGGGTGATCAACACATTCACACGGGGAGTGTATTTAGACGTTCACACAGTGCACAGGGAGTGTATTTGCATTTTTTGGTCAATGTCCCTGCATGCATCTCCTTTCAGGTGGTCCTTTGGAGTTGTTCTTTGGGAGATCTGCACCCTTGGTTAGTGGGGAGTCCAGTCATATACGTACATGCAGCAGCTGTACAGCTGAACCACGTATAGCCCAAATGGCATTTCTTGGTTGGCAAAGCCTTTGTGCATACATGATATATGCACGGCTTGTGTTTCTGGCATAAGTGGTGTTCTTTGTCTCTTTGAAAAGGCCGTCTGCCCTACCACCACCTAAGCAATTTGGATGCTGCGAAGGCTATTTGCGATGGTACCAAGCTGCTGAAGCCAGATGGATGCAACCCTGAGCTGTGAGTTTTGTGTGAAATGGCTGTATTCCCTAGCCAGGGAGTCCAGCAAACTCTAGATCTGCCCATTCACCTCTGTGCACAGGTACAGTGTGATGTTGACCAAATGCTGGGACATGGATCCTGGTGCAAGGGCAACATTTTCTGAGCTGAAGAGTTCTTTGGAAGATCTCAGATCAACAAATGAGGAGAGCCCACCAGTGGACCTGGACTATGAGCTGCAGCAGCAGGCGAGAGGCGAGCAACAGCATGGGCAGTCCTTCATATAGTGGTCATCGGTCACTGATCACCCCTAGAATAGAGATATCTGTGCATGTATAAAATTTTGCTTCTGAACTTACCATTGTAACAAGTATGCACACCCACTCCAGTGTCTCATTTTTCACTCTCCTCCCATTGTACCCCTTTTGCTTGGTACTGCAGAGGTGTGCCTTCCTGTACCACTCATTCAGCACTGGACTACACACACCCCAGATGCAGCCATCGGAAGTGACTCTGACTCTGAAGTGGAAGCACCAGCAACCCTCGTATGTTGGTCTGATCCAGACCCACAGGGCACAGACAATGTACCCAAAGGTGAGTCAGAAGCATGCAGTGTATGGACATACGTGAATGGCAGTGAACTCCAACCTGCCTGACAATTAACTTCACTGTCTCCCACCTCAGATTATACCTCTTCTGCTGATACTGACATGGAGGATTGCTCTTCACCCACCACTCACAACAGACTAGATGCATCACCAATCCCTTCATTGCCAGTCCCTCCACACGGTCCTATACAAGTCACAGTAGAGATCCACCCACGTGCTCCACCCACCTCAGAGGGCTGTTCACTGGGCACACCTACTCCTTCTCTCCTTCCACCAACCCTTACCTGCTCGTCTGATGCAGACTGTGGTATCTGATTGACTTACAGTACTGCAGTGACAGTCTGTAGTCTTTAGGTGTTTATTAAGTGTGTTCTATCTTTAGTACTATGTTACTGTACTTAGCATGGCTACCTATTATAGTTGGTGTAATGTGTTAACTGTTACTATGTATGTGACTACACGTGCTTATTGTCCTATTGTTCTGTACGGTTGAGTTGCTGAATAATATTGTTGTTCACGAGTGTCCAGTCCGTGATCGAACCATCCGTACACGAGCACTACATGGTGTCAGAAGTGCAGCGAGATGGCTAGCAGTGTCCGTTTGCAGCCCCCAGCGCCCTTCGACTTCAAGTCCCCCGACGAGTGGCCCCGCTGGAGACGACGCTTCCAGCAGTTCCGTGAAGCATCTGGCCTCGCCACGGAGGGAGACACGAAGCAAGTGTCCACGCTGCTCTATTGTATGGGAGAGACAGCAGAGGACGTCCTGACATCGACAGACATCTCCGCAGACGAGCGGAAGACGTTCGGCTCGGTGATCGCCAAATTTGACAGTTTCTTCAAAGTCCGAAAGAACATCATATTTGAGCGCGCGCGCTTCAACCGACGCTCCCAAGAGGACGGTGAGTCGGCGGAAGAATTCATTACCAGCCTGTATCAGCTCGTGGAGAACTGTGAGTATGGTGCTCTACAAGATCAAATGATCCGCGATCGAATTGTTGTCGGCATCCGCGATCAAGCACTGTCCCAGAGGATGCAGCTAGACCCCGATCTTACCCTAGAGAAGGCAAAGACCCTCAGCCGCCAAAGGGAGGCAGTCAGGGAACACCAAGAGATCCTGGGGAACAGCACAAGTGCAGGGAGCAGCACCAAAGTCACTTCAATCGATCAAGTCCGCAAGTCAAGCCACAAGGGCAAGAAACCCCCAAAGTCCCCTGCTGCAAGACAACAGCCTAGCCAATCATGCTCACGATGCGGGAGAGGCCCTCACCCCCGCCACCAATGCCCTGCCAGAGACATCCAGTGCAACAATTGCAAGCACAAGGGACACTTTGCTGCTCATTGCAGGTCCAAATCCGTTGCAGATATCACAGATACCCCCAGGCCTGAGCAAGAATTTGATGACATTGCCTACCTGAGCACACTCAGCTCGCGAGACAGCAACGTTTGGACTTGTGACATACAAGTCAATGGTCAGAATGTGAATTTCAAGGTGGATACAGGTGCCGAGGTGACAGTCATTTCTGAGGACGTCAGCAAGGCCCTAGGATTGGAAGCACTGCAGCCACCCACCAAGAAGCTGTACGGACCAGATCAAAGCCCCCTGGAAGTTCTTGGTGAGACGACAGTCAGGTTAGCCTATCAAGACAAGCAATGCACACAAGCTATTTTCATCTTGCAGAAGGTGAAACACAACCTGTTAGGCTTACCTGCTATCCGGGCCCTGCATGTGTTAACCCAGGTCGACACTGTCTCTAAGCCTATCACAGACCAGACCCCCATCCCCCACCAATACCCCTCACTCTTCACTGGCCTAGGAACACTCAAGGGTGACAGCTATGTCATTCAGCTGAAACCTGATGCAAAACCATTTGCTCTTTACACCCCACGTAATGTTCCAATTCCCCTGAGGAAGAAGGTCCAGAATGAACTGTCCCGCATGCAATCCCTTGGTGTCATTTCACCTGTGGAGGAGCCCACACAATGGTGTGCTGGGATGGTGGTGGTCCCAAAAGCATCAGGTGCCCTCAGAATCTGCGTAGATTACCGCCAGCTGAACGAGAGCGTGCTCCGCGAAGTTCATCCATTGCCAAAAGTTGATGTAACACTAGCTCAGCTAGCTGGAGCCACTACCTTCAGCAAGCTAGACGCCAACAGTGGCTTCTGGCAGATCCCTCTGTCAGAAGAGTCACGCAGCCTCACCACATTCATCACTCCATTTGGGAGGTACGCTTTCAACAAGCTACCCTTCGGGATCAGCAGTGCACCGGAGCACTTTCAACGCCGTATGAGTCAGATCCTTGCTGGTCAGGATGGAGCACTCTGCCACATGGATGATGTCCTGATTTTTGGCCACACTCAACAGGAGCATGATAGCCATTTGAAAGCTGCATTGACAAAGATTGAAGCAGCAGGCCTCACACTAAACGCCGACAAGTGTGAGTTCAACAAGACTGAGATCCATTTTCTTGGACATGTCATCAACCAAAAGGGCATTTCGCCAGATCCCCAGAAAACTGAAGCCATTCTTTCTATGGACAAGCCCTGCTCACAGACAGAGCTACGTCGCTTCATGGGGATGACCAACCAACTGGGCAAATTTTCATCCAAGATTGCTGAACTGTCACAGCCCCTTCGAGAGCTTCTTGGCAGCAAACGTGCCTGGCTCTGGGGACCTGCCCAAGATGAAGCCTTCGAAGCTGTCAAAGCAGAGTTGGCCCGCCCCACCACTCTAGCCCTTTACGACCAGGATGCACCCACCAAGATCACCGCTGATGCATCCGCATATGGCCTGGGAGCCGTTCTTCTCCAACGCCATGATAAAGCTTGGAAGCCTGTTGCCTACGCGTCCAAGTCTATGACTGAGACAGAACGCAGGTATTCTCAAATCGAGAAAGAAGCTCTGGCCCTGGTCTGGGCATGTGAGAAGTTTGAAGACTATGTCCTGGGCAAAAAGATCCAGTTGGAGACAGACCACAAGCCCCTCGTCCCATTGCTTGGAACGACCCATCTGGATTGTCTGCCACCCAGGATTCTCCGCTTTCGCCTACGACTGATGCGTTTCAGTTACACCATCTGCCATGTGCCTGGCAAGGAACTTTACACTGCTGATACATTGTCCCGTGCACCACTATCTGCATCTGGAGACCCTCAGACTGAGCACATCGAGCAGTTTGTCCACACTGTTGTGTCTGCCTTGCCAGCCAGCACAGACCGTTTACAGGAGTACCGTACTGCACAACTCACAGACTCAGTTTGTGCAGACCTCATTCAACTCTGTCAGAACGGATGGCCAAAGCACAAACGCCAAGTACCTGAGAAGCTACAACCATATTGGCCTGTACGTGGAGAACTGACTCTTAACGATGACCTTCTCCTTCGTGGCCATCGCATCGTCGTTCCCCAAAGTCTTCAAAAGCAGACCTTGCAGAAGATCCACAGTGGACATCAGGGGATCACTAAGTGCTCACTGCGAGTCACTTCTGCAGTCTGGTGGCCAGGAGTCAAGCAACAGCTGGAGAACCTCATCCACAAGTGTCCTGAATGCAGTAAGGCAGCACAAGCCCCTCGCCAACCACTCATCTGTACACCCCTACCCCAACATCCATGGGAGAAGGTAGCATCTGATCTCTTCGAGATGAATGGCAAGACGTATCTGCTCATGGTGGACTACTTCTCTCGATACGTGGAAGTCCAAACCCTATCCACCACAACTTCTGCCAGCGTCATCAAGGCTCTCAAAGCCATTTTCTCTCGCCATGGCATACCTGCCACAGTGGTAAGCGACAATGGGCCGCAGTACAGCTCACAGGAATTTGCCAACTTCAGCCGTGAGTACAACTTCACACACACAACGAGCAGCCCACGTTACCCTCAGAGTAATGGTCTGGCAGAGAGGATGGTCAGGACTGTCAAGAGCCTTCTCTCAAAGTCATCAGACCCGTATTCAGCATTGCTGGCCTACAGGAGTACGCCATTACCCTGGTGTGGGTACAGCCCAGCTGAATTGCTGATGGGGAGGAAGATCCGGAGCGAGATCCCTCAGCACCCTAGCACCTTCATCCCAGAATGGTCCTATCTACCAGTGTTCCAAAAGAAGGACCGGGAACTGAAAGAACGCCAGAAGACTGATTACGATCATCACCATCGAGTCCGTTTTCAAGAGTCATTGCCACCAGAAGAAGCAGTATGGGTACATACCCAAGATCGAACTGACCCAGGACGTGTCATTGGACCAGCTAACACACCAAGGTCCTACATCATCCAGACACCCTCTGGAGTGGTCCGCAGGAATCAGTTCCACATCACACCTCGTCCTGCTGTTGACAACTCAGAGAATGTGACACAGTCAGAACATGACTCTGGACGTGATCGTGTCACTACCCGGTCACAAACCGGAACGCGTGTCGGTCCACCTCCCCGGTTGACTTACTGGAGAAAGGGAGATGTGGTATCTGATTGACTTACAGTACTGCAGTGACAGTCTGTAGTCTTTAGGTGTTTATTAAGTGTGTTCTATCTTTAGTACTATGTTACTGTACTTAGCATGGCTACCTATTATAGTTGGTGTAATGTGTTAACTGTTACTATGTATGTGACTACACGTGCTTATTGTCCTATTGTTCTGTACGGTTGAGTTGCTGAATAATATTGTTGTTCACGAGTGTCCAGTCCGTGATCGAACCATCCGTACACGAGCACTACACAGACCCTCTGGCCAGCAAAGATACTGCCCAAGGTGAATGGTCTAAACAACAAATGCCAGCATTATGCATACACCAGAAGACACTAAGCGTTTTTTTTCACTAAAAAACCCCTTACATGTCTTTCAGTAGTCCTGGTCTGTCATGCAAGCAGTGCTCCTTTGCATAACTGTATTCTCCCAACTCCCGCCCCCTCCCACCCCGTCTTGCACAGGTACTCCTAGCTCTCAATTCCAAATCCACACACTGTTCAGCTGTGCAAGCCTCTCTATCCCAACTGACAAAGGTGACACAAATGACTATTTTTGACAATTTCATGAGTATATATTTCTCTCCCTCTTCAGAGATTACCTCTTGTGATGCTGGTACTACCATAGAGGACTGCCAGTTTGGTCTGTCTGCTACTGGAGACAGAAATGATGAAATTACACCATACAGTTGTGCAACTCTGGTAGAGATACACCCACAGGCTCCACCCACCTTGGAGGCCCAACCCAATCCTTCACTTCCCAGCCTGGCTCTGTCCAACCTTGTGGTAGCCTTGCCTAGTGAGTGTCCTGAGAAACCTCCACCACTACTCCCCCCACCTCGGGGTAGAGGGCTAGCAAGGGGGGATATGTGGGAGATGAGGTATGCTGACTTGAGGCTCGGACAAGGACTGGGATGGGGCAACTCTGGAGTGGTGGCAAAGGCCACACTGGCCAAGAACGAATACAACTGTAGGGCTGTTAACCGATTAGCCAGATTGGAAAAGAGCCAAGGAGGCGATCACAAATGGAAAGTGGCAGTAAAGCGAACAAAATGTGAGCCTATGTCAGAGGAAAGCATCTGCTTGTGGGTGCATTAGTACTGTTGTTGGACTGAGCACTTGCTTGTGGTTGGTACCTGCAACTAGGATGCCATATTGTGGAGGGCATTTACTGTAGTGTGATCACTTCTTGTATCGCTGTTATTTTCCTGCCCTCCCTTGCACTGTCATCCCTCCCTCCCAGTAACACCGTCAGTGAAGGAGATGCAGACGTTCTACAACGAGGTTGCAATACTGAAGAAGGTATCCAGGAGAGGCCACCCACATGTCATCACAATGGTGGGCTACATTGTCCAAGACAGACCACCAGCAATTGTCATGGAGTTTGCTCCTCTTGGCACACTCTATGACTTCCTTGCCAAAGTGAAACATGAGGTGAGGTCAAACAAGCATTTTCTTGTGTTCCATTCCGTCTATATACCAACTCGAAGCTGGCAGACTGGATTGAATGCTAATCACTGATCATGGAATGGCAGTAATGTATAATGAAAGGCATAGTAACCCTCTAATATAGACAGCCGAACTTGTCTGTCTGTCTGTCTGTCTGTTTGTGTGTTTGCGATACACTCGTGTTTCTTGCTCCACCGCCCTCAAACTCACTGTGGCTGCTGGGGACACCGGGGGTCAGGTTATAGCAGGGTTGACAGGGCCCATCTTGCTGTTTGCAGAAAGTTATTCTTCCATTTCCAGCTTTTCCTTTGTGGATGACCACCATTGGGCCTCGTGCTTATATATCAGCGACATCCCTCAAGGAGGCGTTATAACTAATTCTTATAATTCTGATATCATTAAATTGTATTATATTTAAGCAAGGTTTACACCACTGTTGGTAGCTGGAGCAATCTTTAATGTTTTGCACAACTGCAACCTTTTTGGCCATCTGAGAGTGCTAATGCGGTCTAAAGTTTTTAGTGTTGATCACATGACCTCAGGCCAATGGAGTTTAAGACACCATGTTTGAACCTGTTCTTAGTTACGTAATAATGCACTAAGTTCAGTGGAAAAAACATAACGCTCTGTCAACAAACGCAACACCACGGTCATTCACTAGACTTCTATTCTGTAACTTCCAAGACTTTCCTAAGCTACAGGGCAATTAAATTACCATTCCATGCACCAAGTCTGCCACATCTCCAGCCGCCATCTCCAATCTTTGGAGTAACAACAATTAAGTATGTAGACAGCAGTTTCATCATTCTGGACACTATAAAAGGTGCCACCACTCACTCCATATGCCTGTCCCAATATGGTTGACATCTGCTATATACAGATTCAGAAATTCCGGTAATTGTCCAAAACAGTGTCACTGACTGGCTCGCCATTCAGGACAGCATTATTTGTTCAGAAACAAATCGATCTAATTGTAATAAGCTAGCAAATTGTGATGTAAGTTAATATTCATGTCTGCACGATCCAGCTGAATATGTGCATTAAGTATAAATTATTTTAATTCACTTTTAGTGCACAATACCTTTCAGTCATGTGACCATTTATAAGAGATCCTATTGGTTGTAGGTCAGCACTAGACAGATTTTGTCTTTTCCCAAGCAATGAAGTTGAAAAAAGACACTGTTTCATTACATAACTGACCATTGACTTTGTTCCTCCTCGTTCAGCGTGCTGCTGCACTGAACCCTCGCATCGTAGCCATGCCCCCTCCCATTCATGTTCCAAAGGAGCTGAGGAGCTACTACGCCAGCCTTACTCTGGAGCCTGATGACGTCCTCTCATTTGCCTACCAGATTGCCTCTGGGATGGTGAGAAGATACCATACAATTGTGGTTTATGATGTATTAACTGTCTCTATGCACACCTTCAGGAGTACCTAGCTGGAATGGGCATTGTGCACCGGGACCTGGCCAGCAGGAACATCCTTATGACAGATGGCAAGTACCTGAAGGTGGCTGACTTTGGCCTCTCTCGGGAAATGAAGGAGCTTTACGTCTCCCAATGCTTCACTGACCTGCCCTACCGCTGGATGGCTCCAGAAGCACTAACCAGCAATCTCTACTCTGAGAAGTCTGATATGTGAGTCTTGCAGATGTGTTGTGTCGACTGTTTGGAATGATGTTATCCACTTATACCTTTCTCCCGTGGCAGGTGGGCGTATGGAGTAGTTCTCTGGGAGATATGTTCCCTGGGTGAGTGGTCCTATGGGGATCTCAGCAATCGTGACTTTGCTCAATGGTGTATCCACTGTTTGTAGTATCTGCTGCATGTGTATACATATGTTTGCTGCTCTTGTATGAAGTTTTAAGAGGCGTTATCACTAGCTCCTTCCTCCTCGACAGGCCGTCTTCCCTACAACCATGTACGCGATGAACATGTCCTAGTGACTGTGTGCAGTGGGGTCAAGCTGCCACAGCCTGTTGGCTGCAATCCTGAGCTGTGAGTGGCATAGTGCGTGCTACCACTCTTCACTGCATCTCTCCAATGGCATGCACTCTTGTGCTGTCTGCCTGTTCACCTTAGGTACAGGGTGATGATGAACAAGTGCTGGAACATGGAACCTGACAAGAGAGCAACCTTCTGTCAGTTAAAGAAGATTGTAGATCGTCTTATAACTGCATCCAAGGCACAGGATAGCCCTTACATGGACTTGAACTTTGTAGTTCAAGAACAGCTACGCGGTGAGCTATGTGTGATGAGGAGATGTGGTGGTCAATCTCTATATGGGCATAGAACTGCTGTGTTGGGTCTTTAGCACTGCCATGCTATGGTCTCTGTGATTCATTGTATTCCTCACTATCTCCCTCTCCCTTGCCCTCCCCTCCACATGCCCCCTTTCCCTCTCTCTGCATCTGATATCTAGAGGACTGCTCCATTGTCTTGCCCAGAGCACCTCAGGCTGCTCACCCACCTCCTGCTGCTGAAGAAAGTGAAGCCGCAATGCCAGGACATTCTTGTTCCACTGATGCCGCAGAGCCTGTTCCTGAAGAGGACTGTCCAGCAACTGAACCGCATGAATGTGAGTACACTGTACAGTAATAGGTCTTATTTTCATTAGAACATGTTCTCCTGAATGGAGCAACTCTGCTGCATTTGTACCTTCTGTTTAGCTGCATGTAAACGGTGAATAGGCTTCAAAAATGGATTGTTTCAATAGTTGTGGGGAAGAAAGTGGATCTTTTCAAAAATGGCATCATAATGTATGGGTGCATGTAAATGGTTAAAACTGCTATTGTCGGCTTGACCTAGTTTCTGGCTCACCGGAATGACTCTCTCTGAAGTAAATAAGATGTGTAGCTGTAAACTACATTGCATTGAAGATGTCCACAGTTACATTAAAAGGGTATCAGTCCAAAATACGACATTACTTGTCCATTTCTTTCTTGATTGCAGTGGCCGAGTCTTCAGTGCCGACTCACTCCCACTCCAGCAATGATCCTGAACCCACTACTGAAGGAGGGCACACTCTTCCAGCAGCAAGTCAACAGGATCAACAGGATGAAGGTGAGCATATTATGTCTTGCCTTTGGTGGCCATCCAACGCTGCAAAACAGTTGTGATTGGCAGCATCTCACGTGGTCAATTGTAATTTTACACATAGCTTTTGTCAATCTCTGCAGCAGCTGTGGCCATTCCCCTTGAAGGAATTGGAGAACCTATCATCGAGGTCCTCACTTCTTCTGCATGTGAAGTGGAAGAAATCAATATCTTTGAAACACCTCTCTAGATCACTAGTTATGTACTAACACTGCAGTACAGTATTTTATTATTCACTAGTTCTCAGCATCCACTTAGTATTAATCAATTACTGAAATAGTTCCGTATAATTAATATGTATATGGTGTTGCCTAGACTCTTTCTTCTCAGTATCTCCTGTAATCATGCACATGTTTGAATTTCATGTAACCAGCTTATTGATTCTTGCATGCCTTGTAATGAAGTGCTACCTACTTCAATTTTGGTCATAATTGTATAGAAATGCACAATATTATAATAAACTTAAAATTTTAGTTCATCTGTACCTGGATGTGTCTGCATGATGCCTGAATTTATATTACATAGTTAATAATTACAGTGTATGCTATATAGGTTTGCTGTAATATTATGCATACTTCTGTCTCCACACTGCAATGAAGGTTTTGCATGAAGCTGCATGCATCACATCATTAATGACAGCTTTAATTATGGAATTGCTTTTCCTTAACAGCTGCAATATGCACAACAGTTTGTTAATTTCTGTTTATGTCTCCACATAAGAGCTCTTACTGCATGATCCTGCCCTTGGAACAAATAGGCCTGTGATCTAGGCATCCCCAGGAATTTAGGAAACCCTGGGGATTTAAGCTTTCCCGGGGAATTTGGCATCCCAGGAATTTGGCATCCACCTGGGAATTAGGATTTCAGCGTTCCTCAAGGATTTAGGCATCCCCCTAAGTATGTAGGCACCCCTGCAACACTGAGCAACTGGCACACGGGAATGAACTTCACTGGCACTCACTCGCGTGCGCACACACACAAAAATGCACGCACAGACTAGAAGAGCCAACCTCTTATCACATTTTACTGTATAAGGTCTCACATGAAAATGTGAAAGTGCCATTTTTATACCAAATCAGAGTCCAAGTTCAGATCACTCACACACTGCACAAGCACACATACACCATTGAACTTGAAATTGTCAGAAGACTTCCCTAGCTGACGGATAATGCCTTTCTGTCACATAGTGGCTGACAAAGCTAGTGCCCAGTCACTCCGTCACCGAGGCGACCCAATCATGAATTAGGCTCCCTGCTATATGGACAAGCAAAGAAGCCCATTGTTAGGTGGTGCTGTGGACAAACTGAGCAGACACCTTGCTTCTAGTGCACAAAAGGTGTAAGACTATCAAAAGGTGTAAGACTATTGCCCAGGAGAGGTGCAAGTTCTCCGTGGGTAGTTGAGAGGTTGGAGGTTGGAGTGGAGAGGTTGGATAACTCAATAACTCAGTAAACTCAATATTATACAAAATTCAAGTTCATCTGCACCTGGATGCCTAAATTTACATATTCAACACTTGCAATTTATGCTGTATAAGTGTGCCATAATATAATACACATGTATATGCTTAAGTCTCCACACAAGTACTGCCTGCCATTAAGGTTTTAATTTGTATTCATAACGCACATGCATGACACTATGTTCAGTTTGTGTCTTCACATAGGAGGCTCTTCCGGCATGTTCCTGCCCTTGGGCCCATTGGCCTGTAATTTAGGCATTCGCAAGAATTTAGGCATCCCCAGGGATTTAAACATGGTCTCAATGCCGCCATTTTCATCACACACACTTGCACATGCACATGCACACACACGCACACACTTATGCACACACACTCACGCACACACACACACACACACACACACACACACACACACACACACACACACACACACATGCACACACATGCACACACATAAACATGCACACACACACACACACACACACACACACACACACACACACACACACACACACACACACACACACACACACACACACACACACACACACACACACACACACACACACACACACACACACACACACACACACACACACACACACACACACACACACACACACACACACACACACACACACACACACACACACACACACACACACACACACACACACACACACACACACACACACACACACACACACACACACACACACACACACACACACACACACACACACACACACACACACCAGTCATGCATGATCTGCAATACACAGCTGTGACAGATAAACAGAGAAATGATAGTTTATGGCAATAATACAATTTGCACAGTCTTGCCTGAGATGCACCACAGACCATGGGTGGTCACTGCAGGTGTGCTATTTCCTGTGGACACCTTGTACTTGACACACATCACAACTCACATATATAGTTAATGCCTTCACATCTGTTTGTGGCAATCTGAACTAAGTAAATCTGTGGTCACATATCACCCTGGACAGGATTACCTACTTCATGCTTCACTGGAGAGTAGAGCATACATCAGCAGGTGGACTGTACCTAACCCTGTAATTATAAGGAATTCCTGTTTTCCACTGAAATGACCTCAAGCTTAATCGGCTGATCTAGCTACATGATTATAGCATGTGTTCTCACACCATAGATGAGCACTGAAACTAGGAACTGACAGAGGCCGGACAGACCTACACAGCACTGTGCACAATGCATAATATTGAAATGGATGCATGTAGTAGTGTATCTACTGACTAATTTGGTCATACACTCAAGTACACTTGTGATGTGACATTCATTTACATGACACCAAAGTGACATGTGATGTACAGTCACACACAATGTAGTGTTCAATGACACAATGTGACATGTCACTGGACACCCGTGACATGACATGCAATTGTGACATGGCACCAAGGATTTGAAATGATGTGACAAAAACACATTGAACCACAACACCCATAATGTAGTGTATATGACACAATACATCTGTAGAATCAATGTCTCCCACTTGAATGACATGTGTTGAAGGAATGAGGTGCATGAAAACACATCCAAACAGCAAACAAACACACAGCTATCCTGCCCGTGCACCTCTCCTGTTCCCGTAGCTGGTCCTCGGGTCTCCAGTCGATCTGATAGCTCTAGAAATCCCTCCAACTCCACTTGGCCTACCGCGCGAAGGAGTGCGGTGAACATCTCCGAAATGGTTGTGTGGGAAGCCGGCAAAATGGTTACATCGTGCAGGACACAGACTAAAGGGATCTGATAACACCAGTTGAAGTTGAACGAGATCAGACAAATGCGTGTAGATATGGGCTAAACAGGTACCGCCGTTGGTAGCCTCTTGAAGTGACCCCATCATGAATTTGAACGCATCAGTTGTCGAGCAGAGCTGCATGTACCTCGTTAATCACCTGGTCTCCACACACGGCACGGAACGAGTAGCTAGCTAAGTACTTTGACTGACTTTGGAGTAAAGACATTCACATCTTGCGGCAGCTGCAGTGATGAGCAGTTTCGTTGGCGGTGTACGTCGCAATGGCAGCAGGTTAATTGGTCTGCACTTGAGTACAATCCTTGCCCTTCTGTCCTTCAACTGGATGAGGTCTGTGGACATTGGTGTGTGTTGCGTGCGCGCGCGCGCGCGCGTGGTATGGTATGGTTTGTGAGACATCAGTAGATAGACCATGTTAGCTGGAGTAGCACTCACCGTGCTCTCTGGTATGGTCCTTTGTACGAAGTAGCTGGTGATGTACATGTATCATGTACACGTGTGTGCACTGCTCATGATGTCAGATACAGCCTCCCCTTTCCATTAATAGCATTCATTGGTCCCCTCCTGGCAGGCTATGCCGTGTACCTCCTGAGACATGTTGTCTGTGTCCCAACCACTGACCCAACCAGTGGAGCTGGTGGGAAGTAGTGTGCTGCAGTGAACTGGTGCACAGTGAGCTCACTATAGACATGAAGACACGGTCATGAAGTGAGAGGTGCACTGCATGGCGACAGGTAGGCACACTCACACATACATGTATTGGATACCCATGGATGCTTGACCAGTTGGCAGTGCCATGATTGGTTGTGTGTAGATGTATAAACATATGTTGCGTGACATGGAATTTGGTGCAGTTTGATGCGTTGTGATAGAGTTGTCACAGTAGTACAGTGGAACCTGTCTAATATGGTCACTCAGTTAGGCAGCCACCTCTCTAAAACAGCCGGCCTCCCTGGTCCCAAAAGAGCGTTATAGCATTACAATCTACCTCTGTAGAGCAGCAACCTCTCTACAAAGGTCAGCTAGAACAGGCCTGCAGGTGGCTGCCATAGACAGTTTTCACTGTTACAGTAGCAGACCTTATGTTACAGTTTCTTTTTATGACTACAGGTACAGCTTAGACATCACTCCTGTAATGCCGCTACAACATAGGTCACATACTGTATCCCATAATCACTGTACAAATGTGCCATTATCTTGCTGCCATGACATTGCCATGGTAACCATGTACACATCTTGGTCTTGCTCTAATGTCCCTTTCTCGCTAGTTAATAACTGTTCCCCAATCACTTCTCAAGTGCATCCACCCATCCATCTATATATTTTAAAGTAGAGCAAAAACTGATTGCCACTCTCATCGACAGAACTCTCATTACCTATTAAAGTGTACTGTGAAGGCACAAGGACTCGCTAGTGGCATCTCTGTTGTCCGTCTTTTTTAAAACAATTTTGCTGTGTTCTCCACTGACGAACTCTCCCGACTTGCAGTGAGCTTGAACAAACCATTCCTCCACACCCAGTGGTGATGCCAGCCTACCTGGCCCGGCCTGCTGGAGGAGGTCTTCATTTGATGTCCTTCCTCCACTTCCTCCTCCTCCTCGTCCTCCTCCTCCTCCACCCCTTGGGTGCAGGCGCACAAAGTGAGTACTTTAACAGTTGCAGTAACAGCAAAGTACAATTGCCAGAGAAATTGTGGATGTTGAAAACTAGCATTCTACAGTGTTGTACTGTCCTTCCTTGTGACTGTCATTCCTAGCTATTTAATGATTTATAATTTATGTGAGACTGAAATTCCTTCATACACAGACATATACATGTTTAGTGGCAATAAAGTATTGGCCAAGAAGCAGCAAATTCACACAGGCAGCCCACCTCAGTGGTATCATATTCAATTTGGTTGATAGTGTAGGGAACCCTCTGCAGTACAAGTGCTGTCATGGTACACACACCAGACATGGGACAAGTGCAATAGCACAATTTATTTATCAGGGCAATGTTACAAAACTGACACTGTGCATGTGTGTGTGTGTGCATACATGGCTGTGGAGAGTTGCCTCAGATACTCTGCCATTCCACAGGTGAGGAGAACGGTCCATTTAATGTGTCCATTGAAGCCACCCCATTCTCAGTTTTCATCAAATGGATGGAATTGCCGGAAAACATCCCATTGGTCACTGGTTACAACATTTCTGTGGAGAATCTTGTAACCACGGCAACAAGGACTGTGTATATCAAGGGTAACTCTACTGAGGCCAATGTGACTGGACTGACTCCCTTCACAAAGTACTCCTTCACAGTCACAGCCAAGTACGATTTTGTATTTGGACCATCGAGCGAGGCTGTTGCTTGGAGGACCAGGGAACATGGTAAGTGACTGACTGCCCTATTAAGAGTCAAAATACACATTCTCTTATTTGTAAGTAACATTAGATCATGCACGACTGACAGTTACTGAAAAGTACTAAGCACTGTGGTTCCACTGTAGGGCACACACACATACTCATCATTCAGACCTCCTTAAACACAGACTTCTATGGATGTAGATGTAGTGTCAGCTGTTACCAAATGTTTACTCTTTCTCCCTTCAGTGCCAAGCCCACCTCTCTCCCTGTCAGCAGTCGATGTTAGCTCCTCAACTGTGTCCCTTACCTGGCTTCCTCCAACAGAACCAAACGGGATCCTTCTATTCTACCGAGTGTTGGCCAGACGAGTGGGGAACAATGCAGAGGAGATTGTTGTAGACACACCAGCTGACATGAGGGAGATCACTGCCAACAAAAGTGACATGCCGTTCACTGCCAAACCTGAAGACTCATCCACAGCAAACATCTCCGTAAACTTCACTCTAACTAACTTGTTTCCAAACACTGAATATGTCATCACTGTTCAAGCCAACACCAGTGCTGGGTATGGGAACAAGAGTCAAGAGTTGCACATTCAAACAGACCCAGGTGTGTGTGTGTCAGAGAGAGAGAGAGTGCATATGTGTGTGTGTGTGTGTGTGTGTGTGTGTGTGTGTGTGTGTGTGTGTGTGTGTGTGTGTGTGTGTGTGTGTGTGTGTGTGTGTGTGTGTGTGTGTGTGTGTGTGTGTGTGTGACTGAAGTGCGTTCAGACTGTTTGTGCATAAGTAATTGAAAATTTGTGCTGCACTGCCATCCATAACTCCAGGTGAAGGAGACGTGCGTCTGGTGGGAGGGTCTGGTCCACATGAGGGGCGTGTGGAGGTCTACCACAATGGTACCTGGGGCACGGTGTGTCATCATTTCTGGGATCTGCAGGATGCCATGGTAGTATGTCGTCAACTGGGCTATGGCACAGCTGTGGGTGCACTTGGCTTTGCTGCTTTTGGAGAGGGAAGAGGACCCATTTGGTATAGCAATGTGCAGTGCAGTGGCCATGAAGCCAACCTTGTTCAGTGTGCCCATAGTGGTCTTGGAGTGCACAACTGCAACCACAGTAGAGATGCAGGAGTGATCTGTGCTAGTGAGTGAGGTAGCTCTATAGTAGTGTGAAGTGTGCTGAGAGTAGTGTGGAATTATGTACATAAAGATGACAGTGCATATTCCCTCACATTCCTGGTGTTGTCTTGTATAGCTGTAGCTTGTGACTGTGGCAATGAAAGCAGGTATAATTGCACCCACAGCCACTGTGATAAATTATTGTGTTTGTACTTAGGTATTCGACTGGTGGGAGGGTCTGGTCCATATGAGGGGCGTGTGGAGGTTTACCACAATGGTTCTTGGGGCACTGTGTGTGATGATGACTGGGATCTGCAGGATGCCATGGTAGTGTGTCGTCAACTGGGCTACATCAATGCAACAGCTGCAGTGGGACCTGCTAGGTTTGGTTCAGGCAGTGGCCCCATCTCGTTCAGTGAGCTGTCTTGTGTCGGTAATGAGAGCAACATCACTGAGTGTGATCATCTCAGCACTGGTGGTCATAACTGCAGTCACAGTCAAGATGTGGATGTAGTATGTGAAGGTCAGTAAACCTAGCTATATTACCAGTACGTACTATGGACTGGCTTGGGTACAAGATGCATGTGGTACTACGTTAATCTCTACCAAGTCACCTGTGCAAACTATTATAGACTATAAGAGCTATAACTGTTAAATAACCAATGCGGTCATCACCAACACACATGTACAGAGTCACTCCATCCAATTCATATTTCCATTCAGTTGCTGTTCGGCTGGCTGGTGGGTCCAGTGAGGCTGAGGGACGTGTGGAGGTGTACATCAATGGAGAGTGGGGAGCAGTTTGTGGATTCTTCAGTTGGGATCCACTGAACAGCGAAATTGTCTGCCGACAACTTGGTTACACTGGATTGAATCACACGTATTATAACACAGGTATTGATATCAGTGCCAACCGAACTTGGCTTTTGAACTCCTTATCCTGTACCGGCAGTGAAGAAAACCTGCTACAGTGTGAACATGATGGTGTTGCAATCGGTTGTCCTCTCTCAGAAGATATTGGTGTGGTCTGTGTAATTGAAGACTTGCCTTCTGAAAGTGAGTAGGTGCATGTGTCCGTGTTTGTTTTATTGATTGTGCAGATTTGCAATCACAATGCATGCTGCATTGTACATATACAAAGACCTCTAGGCTGTGATTGTTCATAACAAACTTGACATACTATCAGTGTGAACCTGACAATGGGGAAGACAATAATTATTACAGTGTGTTGTTATGGTGATTCTGAAAAGAATTGGTGTTTCTGACTATACGACTTGCCTATATCGAGTATAGAGTTCTTCCTACTTCAAGTGGATAGTATATAGGATTGCAAATTTCTGGTCTCAGGCCAGTGTCTCTAGAGCAAGTCAACCTAATTTGTGAAGATCTGTAGATAAGTCAGCCGTAGCTTACACCACAAGGACATGAATGGTGTGTATATTGACTGCTTGTTCAATGTATCAAAAATCATTATGACAGAAGGACAGACGCTAGCAAAAGTCTTTGTTTGCTCTGTTCAAGTCGCACAGTCAAACTGCCTGCAGCTGCACTCTGTCACAAGTATTGAGAATGCTTCCTGACAGAGTTGATAATCAGAGCCTACGGATAGAATTAAATTGTAGATTGAAGAAATTTGTCATGATCAAAATACACTTGAACAGATTATTCTTCCCTGGTAAAAATGGCATGACAAATTTTTAGAACATTTTTGGTGGTTTATGACATCCCTTATATATAATTATGTGCATGGTTACATTGATGTTTCATCATCCCTGAAGTAGGTTTTTTTCATTGACATTGAAGCGTACAGTGGAATATTTTATATTCAATCCGTATGTATGAGAATGGAATCAGTGTAAATTATTCATGTGCGCCATTTACAAAGTATCTGTGCTACAGTTTATCAGCTCCTGTGCATTTAAGAATGAAATGGTTGAAACTCAGGAATGAAGAAATGCACATGGCTAGAATGTACGTGGATGGATCTTTCTTTGCACCTAAGCTTCAAATTGGAATGACACTTCTTTGAGTGGTTATGTTGCAATATTACATAAGTTATGTTTATGTAGTCCCACGTGCCAGACCCACTGAGGAAGGGTCTGGTAGTATTGCATAAGCCAATTTGTGCCGTAGGCATATAACTGGGGCAAGCCTGAACGAGCCCCACACTGATCAGTTGTACGGCAACCTTGTCCGTATACATATATCCGTCGTACGTCTGTTTGGGCCACGGGGGATAGTTTCTGCTCAATATTTTGGGTACGGGGGACTGTCTGCATGCAGTAGGCATATACATACACGGTAGAGATTGTTCTGTTCCATTTATACCAGTCATTTTGCATCTTATACAGTGGAATCCTGTCTTGTGGACACCCCTGAAAAGCAGACACCTCGATTATGCAGACACTTTCTAAAGTTCCTATGATTGGCCCTATTCTACCTGTAGAAACTTCCCTTTGAAATGCGGACACACCGTTATTCTGTATTGCGGACAGCGCCTTGTGCACCGCCCTATACAACTCCGTATAAACCCCACCCAATAATCCGGACTTTTGCTCAGCTGCCAGAAAATGGCTGCTCCCTGATTTGCACAACTACCTTTGACAAGTGACAGGAACAGCACAGAAGTTGACAAGTGCCGCAAATTGTCTATACTAAGGGTTTGAAAGAGTCTTTACCATGGGGAAGTTCAGTGCAAACAGCTACCTTTCAGAATCGTCTTCAGAAATTGTGCGTGAGTGGAGTACTCGAGCGAACCACCTCTACCTTTGCAAATTTGTCTTATATTGGTACTTTTCATGCACACTAGATGATGGTTTTAACGTATTGGCATATAAGCCGTACCTCTGAAATGTGGACACCCCTATAATCAGGACACTTTTTTTGTTCCTAAGGGTGTCCGCATTATAGGGGTTCCACTGTATGTATAACATACGAAACGTATTGTGTTGTTTCTGCTCTTTTGTACTTTCACTGGTGTGATTTTCAATAATAATAACAATAATAACCATTGTGGTCACGCTATCATGCATATCATTATGCCTGCACTGCACTTGTACACAATGGATTGACTATTGAATCAATTCAAAGTCCTGCTGTCATTACCCACGGCATACATAAATCCCACGCATATTATGCCTGCACTGCACGCGTACATAATGGATTGAGTCCGTACAAAGGCTTAACTGTCATTACGCGAGGCTATCACAGCAAGAGATCCCACCACAAGAGCTGAAACCAGCCTCAATAAAATAGCACAACTGGAGTGCTGATTGTGCCCTAGGCACCCATGGCGTACACCTGCTGCACAGAATGTCGCGCTAGCTAAATGTGCTGTTTCTGGTTTGAGTTTGAAAAATAGCTACTATGGATCCCAAGGCAGTGACACAGATCGTGGCTAAATAGAAGAGCACAAGACAGACCACACCAGGTCTTGAAGCAGGTGGCAAAGAAAGAAGAACGGTTGCATAAACAGAGAGAAGGAGACAAGGCTAGGTACAATGTCCAGAGTAGCAAACATAGAGCCGCTGCGCTGTTGCAGAAGCGCTTTCATAGTGGGAGCAGATTGGCTAGTAAAACTGGGAAGGTAGGTAATCTCGCTCAGGCTTGCCCCCACAATGATGATCATCTGCCTAGTTATTGTAAAATTGTGGGTAACCCTTGCACAATGTTGCCTGTAGTATGGCAGTGCGGCAAGCGAAGTATGGAGTGCACAAATTTACATTGTTTTGGTTGTACGGGTCATTCTTGCTCTGCCTTTAGAGTATACCTGAGCAATGTCGTAGCATGTCCAATGATATCCTTTGAATGAGCCAAAGCCTTGTCTCTAAAATTAGGCTGACATCATGTAACAATCAGCTAATCCGATTGGCCAGGGCATGATCTTGTCCTGGACACAAGTATGCATATGTGAACGCAATAATACCAAACCCTTCCGCAGGGGTCTGGCATGCAAGACTATACATATTGTATGTTAAGGTGCAAGGTATGTGCTACCAATGTAGTCACACTCTGCATGCACCACAGTATGAAAACAGCAATGTCATATCAAATATGGCCCTGTACTCTAAGTGCCAAAATGCACGGTAGTTTCTCTTTGCCACCACAGTTCTTAGTATGAAGGGAAACTCTTTGCTGTGATAAGTAACCCATTTTACTGAATGATCATCACTTACGGTCTGTGCTGTTACTACCCATAGCTCCAGATGAAGGAGAAGTGCGTTTGGTGGGAGGGTCTCGTCTGCATGAGGGACGAGTGGAGGTCTACTTCAACAGTGTCTGGGGTACTGTGTGTGATGACGGCTGGGACCTGCAGGATGCCATGGTGGTGTGTCGTCAACTGGGTTATGGCTCAGCTGTGGGTGCTTTAGAATTTGCTTACTTTGGAGAAGGAAGTGGTCCAATTTGGTATAGCAATGTGCTCTGCAGTGGCAATGAAACGAACCTAACTCAGTGCAGCAATGCGACCGCTGAAAAAAACTGTGCCCACAGTGAAGATGCAGGAGTGATCTGTACAAGTAAGTCAAACTGTTTTCTAGTGCTGTACTGAGTGGAGGGAAGTATCGACTGACAGAGTAGAGATTTATTGGACTCGCATGAGAGAACAATGCATTATAGATGTAGTCATGGTGACAGTGTTAAGCAGATGTGACTGTTCTCACGATTGTTGTTGATTCAGACATTCGACTGGTGGGAGGGTCTGGTCCACATGAGGGGCGTGTAGAAGTCTACAACAGTGGTACCTGGAGCACTGTGTGTGATGATGACTGGGATCTGCTGGATGCCATGGTAGTTTGTCGTCAACTGGGCTACATCTATGCAACAGCTGCAGTGGGACCTGCTAGGTTTGGTTCAGGCAGTGGCCCCATCTCGTTCAGTGATCTGTCTTGTGTCGGTAATGAGAGCACCATCACTGAGTGTGATCATCTCAGCACTGGTGGTCATAACTGCAATCACAGTCAAGATGTGGGTGTAGTGTGTGAAGGTCAGTCAATCTGCAATAATGATTTACTGTGCACATTCCTTCACAGTTTCACACTGGGTATATTGCTGCATTTCCTCTTTGGAATATCTGAATAGTGCAGGAATACATGATTATTATATCATTGATTCCAAATGTTTCCATACTCTTCACTGCACCAAATAGTTAGTGCTCACAAGGGTTTGTTTGTCAGTCTATGCTGTTATTGCCACCACTCCAGGTGAAGGAGAAGTGCGACTGGTGGGAGGGTCTGGTCCACATGAGGGGCGTGTGGAGATCTACCACAGTGGTACCTGGGGAACTGTGTGTGATGATGGCTGGGGTCTGCAGGATGCCACGATAGTGTGTCGTCAACTGGGCTATGGCACAGCTGTGGGTGCACTTGGGTTTGCTGCCTTTGGAGAGGGAAGAGGACCCATATGGTATAGCAATTTACAGTGCAATGGCAGCGAAGCCAACCTTGCTCAGTGTGCCCATAGTGGTCTTGGAGTGCATAACTGTGACCACAGTAGAGATGCAGGAGTGATCTGTGCTAGTGAGTGAGGTGCATGCTGGGAGGACAGTGGCTATGCAGAATGTTTAGGGACATCCCAAACCTGTCGCTATCATGTATTCGGTATATATATGGTAACAGTGTATGTGCATGCGAATGTACTCATTCATGGTGACCTTACTGTTTTGTTGCTAATTCAGACTTACGACTGGTTGGAGGGTTTGGTTCATATAAGGGGCGTGTGGAGGTTTACCACAATGGTACCTGGGGCACTGTGTGTGATGATGACTGGGATCTGCAGGATGCCATGGTAGTTTGTCGTCAACTGGGTTACATCAATGCAACAGCTGCAGTGGGACCTGCTAGGTTTGGTTCAGGCAGTGGCCCGATCTTGTTCAGTGAGCTGTCTTGTGTCGGTAATGAGAGCACCATCACTGAGTGTGATCATCGCAGCACTGGTGGTCATAACTGCAGTCACAGTCAAGATGTGGGTGCAGTGTGTGAAGGTGAGTCAGTCTGCAGGAGTGATTGTGCGCATGTGTGTGTGTTCATTTTACCTATTGTTGCATACAGTTTGTGTAGTTGTACATTGTGTAATGTGTAATGTTTGGCAGTAGTTGACCATTCTTTAAACCAACTTTTGCGCAATCACATGCACCTCAATTCATCTCTATCCACTTTTATACACTCCCCATCCAGTTGCTGTTCGGCTGGTTGGTGGGACCAGTGAGGCTGAGGGACGTGTGGAAGTGTACATCAATGGAGAGTGGGGAACAGTTTGTAGTTTAGGTTGGGATCCATTGGATGGCAAAGTTGTCTGCCGGCAGCTCGGTTACAAGGGGGTGAAGCGTACATACTCTGACCTGAGTCAAGTCAACTTTGGTGAAGGTACGGGACATTCGTGGCTGGCAGACTTGCGTTGCACTGGTAGTGAAGCCAACCTTCTTCAGTGCCCACACAGTGATGCTGCGAACGTCTGTACTCATACCGTAGATAGTGGTGTAGTTTGTACCAATGAGGACTTGCCTGATGAAGGTGAGTTGGTACATCTGTGCATGTGTATGTATGCATGCCTACAAGATCATGGATGCAGTGGCACTGAATATAGCAATCTTACTTCAATCATTTATTATACCTACTGTACACTATGTAAAGGAATGATGACATATAATTTGTTAAGATATGTTTCATACGTAATTATGCAATTGCATGTATTGTATTGTATTAATGGTATCTCACAGCACTGAAGTGTATATGGATTACTATGCTTGAGACCTGAGGTGAATGGACCACCTAGTATATATCCTCGGGTCAAGTGTGTAGGTATCCATAATGCACGTGCCTCAGCGCCGTGAGATTAGGGATAGTTACACCAACTAGGCTTTAATCTAAAGTAGTGGGATTCTTCCAGGACTAAAGTTTCAGGAGGTTGCCTGTTTTGCTGAATTCACAATTGCTACACCATTCACAATAGCTTGATTCTTCTTTGGACGATCAAGCACACCATGAAACACTTGACAATTCAATGTAACATTCTGTCCATCATTGGCTTCATTGGGCATACTCACTTTTTATTCATAGTTCTGTATGCCCAACGAAGCCCATGATGGGCAAAATGTTGCATTCTCTTGTCATGTGTTTCAAGGTGTGCTCGACTGTCCAAAGAAGGATCAAGTTATTATAAACTCAGCATGCCTAATAACTTCCATGACTGCTACAACATTTCTATGTAAAGTTTACTGACAGGCACAACACCGAGGAGCTGTACAGGGAAGAGTTGTTCAAGATAATTATGCAAAGGAAGGGTACAGTTTCACAATGTTTTGACTCTGAGGGTCCTCTTCAACTGATAATTGAAGAATGAGGGTGAAAGACCATAATACTACAGTAAGTATATTAATGACTTCATGAAAGGAAATGCGTGAAATGGCAGAAAATTCGAATGAATATATGGCAAGATAACAGTCATCTTTGGAAAGGATACTGCATACTGTTAAGGATGGGTTTCCACACTGATGGGAGGTGGAGTCCACAGTCAAAGTTCATGGTGAGACTCCTCTGTTGAATGAGGATGGCTTCTGCCGTTCTTTTTTTCCCAGTAGTTTGGGACCCCCAGTCATTGCAATCCTGGCAGAAGAAGTTCAGAAACAAGCAGGATGACAAAGTTACTCAGTTTGCCTTAGCATTACATGGGAACTACCTACTTCCTTACTTCCTTCTACTTAAACCCACTTCAAGTGGTATCTCAGCTTACTGAACTTTTCAGTGCATATATCATCACCGATGTCGGCCGATGTGGGTATTATGAGTTCTGTGTAATAGTTAAAATTTAATGCTGATCAAGAGGTGACTCTGAGATTTAGAGCACAAGGGCACAAAGCCCCATTGTGCCGAATGGTCTAAATCTTCAGAGACACCAATCGGTCAGCATTTAAGTGTTATAGATCCCAAATGATTGGGTAAGGAGCCAGCAGCGAATCAGTTTACGTACTCGTCCTTGCGTCATCACGCGTCTACTGGAAGTAGCTAGCGACTCTTGACAATGGCGGAGAAATCATTGTGTAATTCGGGTCTCAAGTTGGGTTTTGTATTTTGCAGCGGATGTTTTCTACAGTGAATGCAGCACATCATCTAAGCCTAAGCTTACTCACTGTCAGCCATGTACATAGCTACCAAAACCTGTTCCCCATGTAGCTTGTAACCAGCTGCAGTTCCAATTTCTTGGCTCTGTTTTGTAGCTGGATTGTTGCTGTACCCGGTTTATTGAAGAAACAAGTAAGCCGGGTGACCTGTGCATCGTATTGTATGTTATGGTGCTACAATTTTTATCACAGCTGCAGTTCTGTTCAGCTGCAGGGATCTACGGGATTAAGACACCCGGTATCTCAATGATTTAGATCCTGCACGAAATACAAGAGAAAGTCTACGAGTTTTAGAAACATCGCTTAGAATAATTGTTACCATGGTAACAGGATCTATGCAAGAATAGAGCTAAGTTTTGGTTGTATTACAGTTGCATACCATCCCTACATAGCAGTACATGCTGTCTGAGCAATATAAAGCGAGACTATGTTCTGTTGTAATGCCTCCTGAATTCTGTATTGATGTACGTATCACTATGGTATAATATGATTCCTATTGGAAGCATATAACAAAAAAGCACAATCCACTGTACATCATTGTAGCTTTTATTTAAATACGTGCATACTTTGTTATGTTTTTCTGCGTTTACACTACACTGGTACGATACGGTACAATACCCGTTTACATGCGTCATTTTTCAGTACTGTACTGTACCAAACCGGATCATACTAATGAATTGTTCTGGTGTAAACAGGGTGTTAGTTAAATAAAATTGGCCAGGAGTGCTTGCACTACCATAAATGATTGACACAATGACACACACACGCAATTGACATTGACACACAATGATACATGATTTGTGGCTTGAGGCATGGGGGCGGAGTTGCTAGTAAAGCAAAGCATCCAGTATCACCTTAGTCTCGCGTAGCCAGACCGCCATTTTGGTCACGCGCAGACTCCACCCTCCCAAAAAGACTGTCTGGGGACATTAGGCCTTCAGTTTAGTGCAGGAAGTCAGCGAAAAGTCGGACCGTCGCTAATTAATAAGCCCGTATACAGCGAAGAGGTCAGCTTGTCACCTCACGGTTGCGGTTGCAGCCACGGAGGTGTCAGGGCCACACGTGACTCAAAGGAATGCAGTAATTCAATTAAGCACACAAACACGTATAGAAGGAGTGCAGTCAGTATTCCACTCTTTCTCTCTGTAGTTTCGCGCAGCAACAAGTTGAGCAGGACCTGGGCAGAGGAATATACAGGCACCACATCAGAGGCACTCACGCAGTGCTGCAGAGTAAAGACTTGAAAACTCTGCCACATACAGTATGCACAAACCATCACACAACGACAGTAACAGTTGCAACCATAATTGTTAAACTAATGTCAAAGGGACCACATGCACACTGGACACAAAGAGACAGTGCACTCTTTGTGTCCCTTTGACATTAGTTTAACAATTATGGTTGCAACTGTTACTGTCGTTGTGTGATGGTTTGTGCATACTGTATGTGGCAGAGTTTTCAAGTCTTTACTCTGCAGCACTGCGTGAGTGCCTCTGATGTGGTGCCTGTATATTCCTCTGCCCAGGTCCTACTCAACTTGTTGCTGCGCGAAACTACAGAGAGAAAGAGTGGAATACTGACTGCACTCCTTCTATACGTGTTTGTGTGCTTAATTGCATTCCTTTGAGTCACGTGTGGCCCTGACACCTCCGTGGCTGCAACCACAAGCGTGAGGAGACAAGCTGACCTCTTCGCCGTATACGGGCTTATTAATTAGCGACGGTCCGACTTTTCGCTGACTTCCTGCACTAAACTGAAGGCCTAAAGTCCCCAGACCGTCTTTTTGGGAGGGTGGAGTCTGCGCGTGACCAAAATGGCGGTCTGGCTATGCGAGACTAGTATCACCTCATGCTTTATCATGCAATGAGAACCTGTACTAATCATGAGTGCCATAAACCTTGTAAAGCACTCCTAGCCCACTGTAAGTGATATAGAATGACTAGGTTGCGTGGACAGCTGACTGATCTCTTCCATTACCTGATTGCAAACCGATTGGCCAATTTCACTCTACTTGCCACACATTCTAGTCAGGTGGGAAGGACAAATACACTAGTAGCTGTAGCACTAGCATAATTTTGCCTGAAACTGAACCTTAAAACAAGCAAGTCTGAGTAGCGCTTTGGGCTTTTTATCACCATGCTATATCTGTCATGGTTGTTCTGCCCTTCAATGTGACCATTCACTGTGATGGATGAAATCAAGAGAAGCAGTGGGGGAACATAAAGCAACCTCCATCTGTCATTACAGCATTCGTTAACTGCTGCTTTAGAAGGATAGCAAGACTTTAAATTATGGATCAGTTAATGTGGTACAATACACCAGAAATGAAGACAAACTTATTTCACAGTTTCAGTGGACCACAGTGCACATGTTCGCATTTCAAAGTGTAATGAAGGCATCAGAGTTACTTGTGTTTCTTGCTATAATGTTCTTTACAAAATTTAGAGAGTAGCCAATAAAGTACACTGTATATGATAGCAATATAAATTATTCTACCCATGCTGTATATATTCTCAAATGGACTACGTACTGCGTACTCCCGTAGATTGCACGACTACCTTATACAGTAATGCAGTGTGTTGTGTGAGTAAGCGAAAAGTGAACATCTGGCTGTTCATTAATGTTTTTCCTCCCACCACATGCACACATGGCAATGCTATCACTTTTAGACTCTGTACCTACACATTCAAAACCTTCTCCATTACTGTGTGCAGCATAGTAACATAAGAATACAGCTAATCATAGCTTCACAGTCCCACACACTGTCATTTGAATTCTTTGTAGGTGATATCAGGTTGGTCAATGGCTCTGGCCCTTCACAAGGGAGGGTGGAGCTGTTCTATGAAGGAGAATGGGGGAGAGTGGATGTTTCCAGTACCGCTAGTAACATTACAGTAGCCCGTGTTGCTTGTCAACAGGTGGGCTACCCCTACTGTGGTGGCACTGGAGATTTTGGACGGAGTAGTGGCCCAGCCTGGGTGTTCATCTTGTCTTGCACTGGAGATGAGGAGAGACTTGAACAGTGCAGTCACTTTGGCTGGAGGTACAGTTTATGCTTTAATTGTCCTGGCTTGGGTGTCAGGTGTATAGGTGAGTGCACTGTGTGTGAAGTATACACATGCTGGATTGACATCTCATTGCTGTGAGTTATACCTTGAATTGCTGCAACACCTCTCACATTCTACAGGTGCAGATAAGGGTCCATTTAATGTGTCAATTGAAGCCACCCCGTTCTCAGCCTTCATTGAGTGGATGGAGCCATCTGACAACATCCCTTTGGTCACTGGCTATAATATCACCGTGGAGACTCTGTTAACCAAGGCAACATGGACTATTGAGGGTAACTCTACAGAGGCCAATGTGACTGGACTGAACCCCTTCACAGAGTACTCCTTCGCAGTCACAGCCAAGTACAATTGTGGATTTGGACCACCGAGTGAGGCTGTGGTTTGGAGGACCAGGGAACATGGTAAGTTGAATGCCCTTTTAGGAAATTAAGATTGTGTAATGTGTTTCCTCCGTGTAAATTACTTGATCATAGCTAACAGTGGGTCCTTGCATTGCACATATGTGCATCAAACTTCCTTGTAAGCACATGTCTGTACTGTGTGCAGCTGGTGCAGTATCAGCAATTACTCTAGTTGTTGTTTCTTCTTTCAGTGCCAAGTCCACCTCTCTCCCTGATGGCAGTTGACATAGGATCTTCATCTGTGTCTCTCACCTGGTTTACTCCAATTGAGCCAAATGGGATCATTCTGTTCTACCGAGTGGTGGCCAGACAGGTGGAGGACAGCACAGCAGAGATTGTTGTACACATACCAGCTAGCATGTCAACATCTGACATAGAAGTGATTCCTGCCAATAAAAGCGACATGTTGATAGCAAACACATCTGAAGACATGTTAGCAACAGAAGTCTTCATAGCATTTACTCTGATGGGGTTGTCACCACAGACTGTCTATGTCATAACTGTTCAAGCCAACACCAGTGCTGGGTATGGGAACAGGAGTGAAGAGCTGCACATTACAACAGATCCAGGTGTGTGTGTGGGAGGGGTGTGGATGAATGTGTGTGTGTGTGTAGTCTTTGTGTGTGGTGACTGTGTGCACATGCATTGCACATTTCAGTTTCACCCTCTCCTCAATCCCCACACCAGCTGCAGAAGTCTCAAACATAGTCACCATTATGGTACCAGTAGCCGTAGTCACCACAGTGGTGGTTTTGGCAGTACTTGTCATAGTAGCACTAACAGCTCTGCAATGCCGCAAATGGAGAAAGAAGACCGCTGTCCCTGTGGGTGAGACCCAGGACCAAGGTGTGTAAGTCCTACATTGCTCACCATCTCATAGTACGTAGTTCGCGCTGCATGCTCTCCAGCAGGAGCTTGAGTGTACTTTAAGAAATAACTCAGTGTCAGATGAGTCTTCCATTTTGTCCATTCCTGGCTATGCACATGCGCCATACCCAAAGTCATACACTACACACTATATAGGTTACTATTGCTGTATGTACATACGACTTAGGTATGTGTACTGCTGAGTACTGTCTATATACAGGTGAAGTGACTATAATTATATATATAAACTCTCTAGGGGTGTTCACACTGCTTACCCAATCGGTTATAGAGTGGTTTAAAGCCAGTCACATTACATTAGTTCTAATTCGCCTTGTGATGTGAGTTGAAACTGGTTTAGCTATTGCACAATTGACACAATGGTGGCAACTTTGACTGATGAAAAGAAGGAAATCCTTTGTAGTCAGGCGTCGCGTGACCCCTCCTCACGGAAGGGTCAGGTTAAGTCTAATACATTGACTTGTCCACTCGGAATGCAATTATGCGCTGTGGAATGTAATTATTGTGCAACATTATGCCTCGCTTGTGGCCGCAAGTACGTGCGACGGCTCACGACATTTACCTGATCTTTCATAATAGCCGTCAAAGGAGCGACAGCAAGAACTATCAATGTCCCTTTGACCGGCAACACCAGGCCAAACAGTGTCGGCGGGCACACGTAGCACAGGCTCTTGCCAAAGCCGGTCGGCAAAACAGCGAAAACATTCCTACCAGAAACAATGCCAGACACGACCTGAAGTTGCTCTGGCTTCATGGTAGAATAACCAAGGCGCTGGATGGCTTCCGTTGCAGCGTATAACACACTCTGGTCCATGCTCTGGTCTGCTGCCATATGCGGACACGCGAGCAATAAATATTTCACACTTTTTCTGTAATCTGATTGGGCACACAACCATTAAGGCGTGCTGCACAAGTCAATGTATTAGACTTAACCTGGCCTTTCCGTGAGGAGGGGTCATGCGACGCCTGACTAAATCCTTTGCTCATGATTTGGGCCCAAATGCTAAGTTTCTGTCAAAAAAGTTGTGCTAACACAATGTTTCTGAGTGGGAGTTGATTCTCTATTACTTGCATCATGTTACTGCAGTCCATGTGGTAAGTAAATGCAAGCTACATAATGGCATTCATGCTTGTTTAAGCTACTACAGTACCACCGTTGAATCTTTAGTCTGTTCAAGTAGGTGGATGACATGTTATTCTGTACATAACTATGAACCTCTACAGCAGCATGTCTAACAGGCCAAGGGCCATTCGCGGGGTGCATCAACATAAGGGAAATACAAATAAAGTTGTACGAAGGCATTACTTTCTGTGATGCATGATCTCAAAGGATTCAGGAAACAAATTGCCTTTATGTTGCAATCTATCCCATAATAGTGCTAACATTCTAGTGCTTATTCTACCTCCATCCTTTAGGAGGCACTGTATCTGTACAGTTTCCCTCTGATTCTGATGATGAATCTATTGATTCAGTCCAGCAACCACATCAAGTAAGTTGACTAAAACTGCAATCCCGTTTGCACTTCATGAGTCAATAGGGAAATATGGGAGGGCATTGAGACCTGCATCACTGCAGTTCTATTCGAGCTAACACGTTCTCAGATAAGCCAACCAAACTCATACACCAAAAATAATGAATTTGCACCCTTAATTCTTACTATACTGTAGAATGCTCAATTGTACACTCTTAAGATACCGGTATAGTTATTCTATCCATATGATACATACGCACCAATTTCTGTCTTTCTATCTTAGAGCTTCATTTGTAAAGCTTTGTACTGTTTCTCTCCAACGTTGCTAGTGGTATTTGCCGGAGGAGTTGTTTCTGCATGCTTGGGAGTGGAGACTGCAGAGTGGTGACCTGCTGCTTAAGAGAATGCTAGGCAAAGGACATGCTGCATTTGTAACGCTCGCTTGCCTGAACAAAGATACCAGGTCACCAAAGGTCGCTGATTATATGCAGAGGCAGAGAGCCCTACCTGGGTGTTACCACCCTGGACTGGTGGCTGTGAAGCAATTCAAGGGTGAGTAATGCTCTGCTTCAATTCTTACTGTATTTACATGGAGGTGTCGGTGTATAGTAATTTCCAGTGAAATAGTAATCAAGAAAGGGGTTAGTTCTCCAATTACCAGCTTGTTGACAATTGGGTTTGAAACCTTGCTGATGTTTCATGGGCACAAAAGTAAAAGAGCTATCATGAACACTCATCTTATAGCCAAGCAATTTTGCTGTCACCAGAATTTGCATCATCAAAGGGTGCCACTGGAAGTGGTGGATTTATTCTGGTTGGCCCAGCCTTCACTGCCTTTCAAGGAAGGCAGATAAGAAATGGTAGTTGCCCACTGTTACTGCTAGCACAATACTAGAAAACAGGCTTAGCCCAACTAGCTAGCACGTGACTCACCGTAGCTAACAGTGTAATTATGTTTAGTTCGCATAAAGGTTTTAAAATTATTTCCTTTCCATTTTGACATCTATTATACAGTGCATGTTCACACTGCAAGTTCTTTCCATGCACTCAGATGAGAGGATGCAGCTGGAGAGAGAAGCCATGGCCAATTACAGGGAACTGGTCATCATGAAGAAGATCTCGTCTGTAGGCAACTGCCATGTTGTCACCATGGTTGGGTTCATTGTCGACCAGCACCACGCTCTCACCATTGTCATGGAGTATGCACCTTATGGCAATCTTCATGATTTCCTGGTTGACTACAAGAATATGGTCAGTGTCTTTGGCATTCTCTGTAGGACACTATGTTGTGAGTTTATCTGTAGTTGCATCTCTCTTCAGCGTCTCCCAGATGCTGCGATAGTGGCTCCTCTTACTAGAGGAATGGAGGAGTTCCAGAAATACTACAACACCATTGCTCTGAAACCACAGGATGTGGTATCGTTTGCCCAACAAATTGCCTCAGGGATGGTGAGGAAACACACCATGTCTTCCAAATATCATTTGGGTGCATCCTGTGTTTACAGCCTTGTGTCAATGTCTCCACTTTAGGAGTTCCTGGCTGGCCTCAACATTGTCCACAGAGATGTGGCTTGCAGAAACATCCTGATTGGAATTAACAAGGTGTTGAAGGTAGCTGACTTTGGTGCAGCCCTGGAGGTGGAGGGTGTCTATGTGGTAGAGGGCTCCAATGACCTGCCAATCCGGTGGATGTCCCCAGAGGTGCTCACAAAGAGCACTTTCTCTGAGAAGTCGGATGTGTAAGTTATTTGTAGTAACTGACAGCATGGAACTGTGCTCCCATAATGCTATTGTTATTCTTTGAAGCATGCGCCACAAAGAAACAACACAAACACACACACACAAACAAGCAATTTGTGCATGCGTGTGTGTAAACATGTGTGTTTGTGTATATATGTGCATGCGCGTGTGTGCGTGTGCTCGTGTGCGTGTGCGTGCGTGCTGTGTGTGTGTGTGTGTGTGTGTGTGTGTGTGTGTGTGTGTGCATGTGTGTGTGTGTGCATGTGTGTGTGTGTGCAAATGCATGAATTTGTGTGGGTATATATGCTACTTTGTTTTTCCAGGTGGGCGTTTGGAATTACCTTTTGGGAGATCTGCAATTTATGTAAGCGGGGCGATACCACTGACCTCTCTGCTCCCTGTATAGCTGCATGCTTTGTATATATGACCCAATTGAACTGTTTGCTTACAAGCCAACTGATATATCCAATATGCGCAATGCTATATAGATCTATACTATTCATTGCCTGTGGGTAACTCAGTGCTACTCTTCCTTCTAAAGGTGAGCTACCCTACTCCCGCTTGAGCAATGAAGAAGCCATGCAGGCCATTTCCAGTGGCACAAAGCTATCACTACCAGACGGCTGCAACCCTGAGCTGTAAGATTCATGCAGATTTACTGCACACTCCTTTGTCTAGCATTCGTTCCATGCACTAACTCAATGCCATGCAAATGTATTCACATATACATGAACCCCATGCAATGTACATATCTAGGTACAGAGTGATAACAGACAGGTGTTGGGAAATGGATCCTGACAATAGGGGAACCTTCTCTCAGATGAAAAGGATCTTGAATGGTTTTCTGGCAGAAAGTCAGGAGCGACCGCCAGTCAACCGGGAGCATAACGAGCCACAGCCAGGTAGAATTAGCATATAATGGGCCATGCTATTGTGCTAACACTGAGCTATGGTTTGAGTCTGTATGAAGCAGTTTTACTGTTATACACAAAATGTATGTATTAATTGTGATCTTACTTAGCACATAAAATTCTGTTCCTTCAATGTGTGCTGTTCACTATTGCTTTACCCCTTCCTTGTACTGATGTAGGTCCCTCCAGTCAAACAGAACAGCATCCCACTGTCCCACCCACTCAGCATCATTCTGACTGCCACCCAGACAGAGCTAGAAGGAGTGAAACAACAGCAACACTGACATGTGCATCCGACCCAGACCCAGTACGAGAAGGTACTGTTCAAGGTGAAAGATATCCCTACACAACACCTATGAGAAATACTGCAGCTTGAAGAAAGGGGGGGGTCGCAGTGGGTCTGTGACCCCCCCTTTCTTCAAGCTGCATTATTGCTCATCTAATTATTTGCTAAATCTACAATTGCAGCTATGAGCCTCTACCGAATCACCTATGAGAAAAACTAGGATTATTGAATACTAAGACAATCCGTACAAAAAAATGCCAGATTCATATCTCAAATTGATTACTGTATGGTAGTAACTGAAGCAAACATTCAGGACTCACTACTGTTTTTAACTGTCTTTTTCAAAGAAATTTCCAGAAAACACGTCATGCATCTGTTAAATGTCCCACTGCTTTGTCACGATCTCACACTAGCGCTGCCCTGGTTATCCAATGTAACCGTAAAATGTGCTTACTCCTCTCTCAGTAGTCCCTCGCTGCATGCTACCACTCTGTGCATACAGTCTGCATGCTACATGCCAGTATGTAAATCCTAAAAACTTCTTGATTTATAGCTTCTTCCTCTACTGTGACTTTGGTTTTGTGGATGAATCTTATAAGTTTGTATTCATTCTCCATTTCCTCTAATGCAGAACCCACTGCTGCCACTGGTGGGGGCCAGTTGCCTTCGTCTACTGTTGGCGCTGATGTAGACATCTCTCAGTGTAGCCTCGTTACACCTGCCCCAGTGGAGATGCACCCTCAGCCTCAGCACACCACCGAAGACTTGCCACAAGCCGTGTCTGCTCCTCCTCCTAGTTTTGCTCCTCCCAACCTGGCAATGCAGCAGCCCCCACCACATTTTGCAGCCCCTCCCCCACCGAGCATTGCGGCCCCTCCTGAATTGAGTGTTGCAGCTCCTCCCCCACTGCGTGTTGTGGCCCCTCCTCCACAGAGTGTTGCGGCCCCTTCCCCAACTCCTCTACCTCATTATCAGCACCTGCGCAGTCCTGTAGCTACAGCACAAGACTGGGAGATGAGCTACAGTGACTTGTCCCTCAGAGAAGCAGTGGGGTGGGGCAACTTTGGGATAGTTGTGCTTGGCAGTCTACTCGAGGGCAAGGACACAAGTGAAGGTGGACCGTCATCAGAACCTGGCAAGGGAAATCAGAAGCTGGTTGCAGTTAAGCGCTTAAAAGGTGGGTGGGAAATTTCTGACAAACGTATGTCTTGCAATTATTGTAATAAAATACTGTGGTCCTTTGCAAGCCATGCATTATGCTCATATATAGAAGTTCCAATTGCAACTATACAGTATATGCTTGGAACATGTATTACGCAGGTGCCCCTTGCTTGAGAATTTTGCAATTTATTTTCGCACACGACTAAATCGGGATTGCTGCATTTTCACTTTTGCGAATGTCTACCAACTTGCTTAGTGTACAAAAACAGCGTCGCACAACATCTTGCACAATTGTCATCAGGGCCAATTTACGTAATTATATATCCCCATATAATTACATATCATCACCCTGCTAACAGCCAACCTTTGGCATAATATTTATAATATTACTGCCTAGATCTCTCTTTCCTCCTTGCTCCCAGCTGCACAAGTTCAGATGCACCTGCAGACCTTGTACAATGAGATTACCATAATGCAGAAGATATCCACAGGAAGAAATGCACACGTCATCACATTGGTGGGCTACATTGTGCAAGAGACTCCGCCAGCAATTGTTATGGAATACGCCCCCTTTGGCAACCTCTACGACTTCCTATCAAAGTTCAAGGATGAGGTGAGGGCATGTAACTTATTATTAGGCGTACATGCAGTGAAACCTGTCTAAGACAGCCATCTGTGGCCCAGTTATAACTGTTCGTGACTGATAGAGAGAGAACCACTCTACAGAGGTATATAGATTGCAATGCTTTAGTGTTATTTGGGGCCATGGAGGCTGGCTGTTTTAGAGAGTGTCTGTCTAGTGAACCTCACAGACAAGTTCCACAGTACAGATACTGGGTACCCATGCATAGTTATCTGTATGTAACACCTGTGCCATTCACTTGTGCGTGTACTGTCCAGCTGTTCAAGATATGAAACAATGGTAAAATGACACAATCACTTTCCTGCAATTTAAGAATTACAATCGCATGCAATAAGATGCATCTCATTCATTTCTTTTGCTCACATGCATGAACATTGTCAGGCTGGACTGCAACTAGGCAGTTGTATATCTCTACTGACAGATGCCATGCTACTTCAGTGCATATTAATATATCTTCATGCTACCCACTTTAAAATGAAATTATATACAAAATTAAAGAACAGTAACATTTTTGTGCTTTTCTCCATGCAGCGCTTTTGTGCTTTGGTCCCTGGTGCTGTGCCGAAGCCCCTTCTACTGAAGGTCCCATCAGAGTTCAGACAGCTATACTCTGATTCAACCCTCAAAACCGAAGACATACTCAGTTTTGCACGCCAGATTGCCTCAGGGATGGTAAGCATGCTTCAACATGCACATGGCACCATGACTATATACCATCATCAGCTTCATGCCAAATCCCAGTTCTCTTTCACTTCATTCTCTAGGAGTTCTTGGCCTACATGAAGATCCTGCATCGAGACCTGGCCACCAGGAACATCCTCGTGACCGTTGACAAGTGTTTGAAAATAGCTGATTTTGGCCGCTCTCAAGAATCGCAAGACATGTACATCTCCTATGGCTTTGGCAACGTGCCAGTACGGTGGATGCCCCCAGAGGCACTGACTTACCACATGTACACCACCAAGTCTGATGTGTGAGTCTGAGGAGCCGTGCATACATTACCATGCAAATTTAAACTGCTTCCACAGGAATAATCAAGCAATTGCTTCCCTCATTGCCCAACATCCAGGTGGTCGTTTGGAGTAGTTCTTTGGGAGATATGCTGTCTCGGTGAGTTCGAATTCTTGTTGGTTCCAAATGTTGATGTAGGCATGTTCAGTACATTTGTACTGATTTGTATACAAAACATGGGCTGTTAAGTATACTTAGAGATGCACAGTCTTCCTACTTGATCGTGATCATCCACAGGCCGTCTACCTTACTACCATGTACGCACTGAGGATGTCAGTCATGCCATTTGCAGTGGAGACAAGCTGCGTAAACCATACGGCTGTGATCCTGACCTGTAAGAACCATGCATGAATTGCTTGACTGTTCACAAATCATCCTATAGATCTCTCCATGCAAAAGCTCTCTGTCTGTTATAGGTATAGCCTGATGGTGGACAAGTGCTGGGACATGGATCCAGAAAACAGAGCAACTTTCTTTCAGCTGAGAAGGGCCTTGGAAGATCTCATGGTTGAATCCAAGCTACAGGGAAGGACTTTCATGGATCTGGAGGTTGCAATTCAAGAACAGTTGAGAGGTGAGTTTCAAAGGATACAAGTTAAACACGTTATCTGCTGTAACATGTTAACATCTTGTTCAGTAACTTTAAAGAATATGTTCAGAATATCGGCCACCTGTAGCTGTTTCTTGTCCAATACAATAATGAATACAAATTTGTTCGATTTGTGCAAGAGACAGCTACAAATGACCCGTAATTGAGAAGGGTGAATGAGATGTTTGTAGTGAAGAGTTATTGAGCGTTATTGCAGAGACTGGATGAATTAGATGTTAACGTGTTATAGCAAATGGTGCTAAGTCCTTTCAGAGTTGCTTAGTGTGACTGTGTGAAATTTCTCATGTGTGGTGAACAGTGTCTTCTCTGAAAATTACACCTTTGAACTCTCACCCTACACACAATCTGACACACTCCACCGCCATGCACTCCACACCTGCACTGTCTTTGTCTCCACACTGCACCTGATATTTCAGAGGAGTGTCCCGCCGACCTCTATGCCATGATTGAGGCCACCTACCGCACAGCCAGTGCTGCTGTAACAGAGAGGGAATCCATTCTGACTCTTCCTTGTGAAGACCGTCCTCCAACTTTGGGTGGCTGTTCTCCCTCCTCCTCATTGGGACAGGATGCAAGTAAGCATGCACTTTTCAGTTGACACTCCTGCACTTTTCAAAACAACGCAACGTTTTTCTGAATTTTGCAGTGCCATTCTCTAGCCAACATGGATTTGTGATCTATACTTACATAGCTCTTAGGTGCAGTGCTATCATGTTTATTATGTGTCCCTGCTACTGGTATAGGCCACTTTCATTGGCTGTCACTCAACCACTGAAAACAAAATTGCGTGTCATCTTGTATAGCTACAGTAATATGCTTGCCGGCATGCCAACACCACAGCAGGTAGCTATAGCCTGCCACTAGTGGACACCCTAGGCCTGCTATTCTACAAAAATTGTGAATATATTAGTCCAGTGAATTATACTATATACTACGTATATAGCACGTTGTATAGGTAGGCTAGAGCAGCTACATAGCTACTACAACAGTATTAATTCAGTATTAAATGAGTGGGAGTATATCTTTGGTTGGTGGAAGGCAGTGAGTGAATCAAAGCAGTCAATTAGCAGAGGTCAAAACTAATCGACTGTACAAGAATGGGGGGGGGGGGGGGGGGCATGAAGGGGAAACTGATAATCTAAGGATAACTTCATGTGATTAGTAAGACAGGCAAGTCAACCAATGCATGCATGGAAGTCACTTCCCCCATTCTTCATGATCGCTGAATCATGAGCAAGGAAACATACAAACAAACAAATTGCTATTATTATTATATAATAAATCTTATTTTTATGAATCAGTGATAGTCTATCCACATTCCCTAATCACTTTACTGCTAATAAAGCCGCAGATGATGCAGCCATTCCCGTTGAGGATGAGCCACCGCCAATACCTCCCAGGCACTCTGTCCAAGCCGTACCCATTTCCCCCGAAGACACTTGTGAACCAAGACCTGAAAGCATCAAAGCCCCTGAGCCAAGCACGGAAGGTTAGCACTTAACTCAATCTTATTGTGTAAAGACTTAGTGTATTATTTGCATCTTGAATACTGGAAATTTCATGCGCATTTTTGTTACAATTTTCACAATAATTTCAACACCAAATCATATGGCAGTCATGAAGAGTACACTGTGCACATGCACAATCAACATTTTGTTGCCCTGCTTCTGCTAGCTCTTTCCGAATTTTCTCTCAATTGTGTTTCCAGTTGGCCAAATGCTGTATACCATTACGGGAAGTCTTGCACTGTTTTCTGGCCTGAATGTATTATAGTGATGAAGCTATAGAGTTAGCACACTATTTGATGCCACCTAACAGTATACAAGATAATTTTCTACAAATGTGCTGCGTTTGTTTGTAATAAAACAATATACTCTCTCTCCATCCATTGATCACTCTAGCTGCTGAGGCCGTGCTCATCCCACTTGAGAGTGTCTGCCAACCAGTCCCTGACCACCTCCAACCTCCAGAGTCAGACACAGCTGGAATCAAGACTACACCATTGTAGAGATAGCAAACACACACACACGCACATCAAATAATGCAATCTTTTTGCTGCTGCTTGAATACAAGTGCATGCAGTGGCATGATTAACAGTTTAATTTCTACCTGCATTGTTTTAGAGCTGACACTGCCAGGGTAACAGCTAGCTAACAGTATTCATTGCTTTCATAACATGTAGTTTACTAAAGCTGCTTTAGTGTGCCACATTTATATGCCCAGTGTGTATTAATCATGTGCAAGTTATATAATTATGTATGATCAAAAATTCAATTATAATGCAATGGTACCTGTGGCAGTGTCTGAAGTGAAGAAAGTACATTGCCAAGAGAAAACTTCTAATGGCAGGAAGGTTGTTCTAGGTGGAGGTATATACATACACACAGCCGTGCATGTTGCTGTGGCCAGGAGTGTTATTTCTCATTATGCACTCCTGTTACGTACAACATCTGCTATAAAGCTACTTACCTATAGCCACATCATCTTGAATGAGGAGTACAGGGATTGCATACTTCTGTACGTGTGGCAGTATGCATGTTTATAGCTTAGCCTATACCTATACTAGCTGCTTGGTATACATTTGCAATGTCTCTTCCTCATGGGTAGCCATTCGTTGGTTGTCTGGTCCCTACAGTAATAAGTACTGCCTTTTGGGTGTATTACAGCATACAACTGACCACCGCCATCCACACTACCATGCATATCCTCACTCCTGGTTGTTTTGATGAATTAAGTTTGTTATGTACAATTGGTCAAACTGATGGACGGTTTGTGAGTAACTGATTTATGGAGCTACTGTTGTACATGAATCTATTAGAATGGCAGCTAATACACTTATAATAACCAGTGTAATTGTGTAGTCTCCTGACCCAGCCCCCCACCTTCTGGGGAGGTTGGTTAGTGTACTTATGAACATGCAGCATCAGCACATACCAAACAACCACAGGGACATTAGCAAACAGTTAATTCCAAAATTAGTAGCGCCAACTCAGCAAAACAATTCATAGACTACATAGAATCTGAAAGCAGGGAGGCTGTATTGTGCGCTGTTCAGCTATAATTCCGCATTCCGCATTTCGCATAATACAGCCTCCCCTCCCCCTATATAGAAAGCAGTACTAGTTTGCCATGCAACATTACGCTTAAGTCTCCACACAAGTACTGCCTGCCATTAAGATTTTAATTTGTATTCATAACGCACATGCATGATACTATGTTCAGTTTGTGTCTTCACATAGGAGGCTCTTCCGGCATGTTCCTGCCCTTGGGCCCATTGGCCTGTAATCTAGACATTCGCAAGAATTTAGGCATCCCCAGGGATTTAAACATGGCCTCAATGCCGCCATTTCCATCACACACACTTGCACATGCACATGCACACACACATGGACACACACACATGCACACACACTCATGCACACACACACACACACACACACACACACACACACACACACACACACACACACACACACACACGCACGCACACACACACACACAGACACACTCCAGTCCTGCATGATCTGCAATACACAGCTGTGACAGATAAACAGAGAAATGATAGTTTATGGCAATAATACAATTTGCACAGTCTTGCCTGAGATGCACCACAGACCATGGGTGGTCACTGCAGGTGTGCAATTTCCTGTGGACACCTTGTACTTGACACACATCACAACTCACATATATAGTTAATGCCTTCACATCTGTTTGTGGCAATCTGAACTAAGTAAATCTGTGGTCACATATCACCCTGGACAGGATTACCTACTTCATGCTTCACTGGAGAGTAGAGCATGCATCAGCAGATGGACTGTACCTAACCCTGTAATTATAAGGAATTCCTGTTTTCCACTGAAATGGCCTCAAGCTTAATAGGCTGATCAAGATACATGATTATAGCATGTGATCTCACACCATAGATGAGCACTGAAACTAGGAACTGACAGAGGCCGGACAGACCTCCACAGCACTGTGAAGAATGCATAATATTGAAATGGGTGCTTGTAGTAGTGTATCCGCACATACACTCAAGTACACTTGTGATGTGACATTCATTTACATGACACCAAAGTGACATGTGATGTACATTCACACAATGTAGTGTTCAATGACACAATGTGACATGTCACTGGACACCCGTGACATGACATGCAATTGTGACATGGCACCAAGGATTTGAAATGATGTGACAAAAACACATTGAACCACAGCACTCATAATGTGGTGTATATGACACAATACATCTGTGGAATCAATGTCTCCCACTTGAATGACATGTGTTGAAGGAATGAGGTGCATGAAAACACATCCAAACAGCAAACAAACACAAGCTATCCTGCCCAAGCACCTCTCCTGTTCCCGTAGCTGGTCTTCGGGTCTCCAGACGATCTGATAGCTCTAGAAATCCCTCCAAATCCACTTGGCCTACCGCGCGAAGGAGTGCGGTGAACATCTCCGAAATGGTTGTGTGGGAAGCCGGCAAAATGGTTACATCGTGCTGGACACAGACTAAAGGGATATGATAACACCAGTTGAAGTTGAACGAGATCAGACAAATGCGTGTAGATATGGGCTGAACAGGTACCGCCGTTGGTAGCCTCTTGAAGTGACCCCATCATGAATTTGAACGCATCAGTTGTCGAGCAGAGCTGCATGTACCTCGTTAATCACCTGGTCTCCACATACGGCACGGAACGAGTAGCTAGCTAAATACTTTGACTGACTTTGGAGTAAAGACGATCACATCTTGCGGCAGCTGCAGTGATGAGCAGTTTCGTTGGCGGTGTACGTCGCAATGGCAGCAGGTTAATTGGTCTGCACTTGAGTACAATCCTTGCCCTTCTGTCCTTCAACTGGATGAGGTCTGTGGACATTGGTGTGTGTTGCGTGCGCGCGCGCGCGCGTGTGGTATGGTATGGTTTGTGAGACATCAGTAGATAGACCATGTTAGCTGGAGTAGCACTCACCGTGCTCTCTGGTATGGTCCTTTGTACGAAGTGGCTGGTGATGTACATGTATCATGTACACGTGTGTGCACTGCTCATGATGTCAGATACAGCCTCCCCTTTCCATTAATAGTATTCATTGGTCCCCTCCTGGCAGGCTATGCCGTGTACCTCCTGAGACATGTTGTCTGTGTCCCAACCACTGACCCAACCAGTGGAGCTGGTGTGAAGTAGTGTGCAGCAGTGAACTGGTGCACAGTGAGCTCACTATAGGCATGAAGACACGGTCATGAAGTGATCATGAGAGGTGCACTGCATGGCGACAGGTAGGCACACTCACACATACATGTATTGGATGCCCATGGATGCTTGACCAGTTGGCAGTGCCATGATTGGTTGTGTGTAGATGTATAAACACCATTGTGTGACATGGAATTTGGTGCAGTTTGATGCATTGTGTTAGAGTTGTCACAGTAGTACAGTGGAACCTGTCTATAATGGTCACTAAGTTAGGCAGCCACCTCTCTAAAACAGCCGGCCTCCCTGGCCCCAAAAGAGCTAGCGCTAAAGCATTGCAATCTACCTCTGTAGAGCAGCCACCTCCCTACAAAGGTCACAGGTGGTTGTCATAGACAGGTTTCACTATATATAGCAGAATTTATTTTACAGTTTCCTATTATGACTAATGGTACAGCATAGACGTTAGTCCTGTAATACTGTTACAACATTGTTCACATACTGTATCCCATAATCACTGTACAAATGTGGCATTATCTTGCTGCCATGACAATGCCATGGTAACCATGTACACATCCTGGTCTTGCTCTAATGTCCGTTTCTCGCAAGTTAGTAACTGTCCCCCAATCACTTCTCAAGTGCATCCACCCATGCATCTATTTTAAAGTAGAGCAAAAACTGATTGCTATTCTCATCAACGGAACTCTCATTACCTATATAAGTGTACTGCAAAGGCACAAGGACTCTGTAGTGCCATCTATTATTGTCCGTCTATTTTAAAACGATTTTGCTGTGTTCTCCACTGACAAACTCTCCCGACTTGCAGTACGTGTGCTTGAGCAAAAGGTTCCTCCGCACCCAGTGGTGATGCCAGCCCGCCTGGCCCAGCCTGCTGTAGGAGGTCTCCATCTGATGTCCCTCCTCCTCCTCCTCCTCCTCCTCCTCCTCCTGCTCCTCCCCCACCCCTCGGGTGCAGACACACAAAGTGAGTACTTAAACAGTATGTGCAAAATGCTATTGCTAGAGAATTTGAGGATGTTGAAAACTTATATTCTACTGTGTAGTACTGTTCTTCCTAGTGACATTCACACCTATTTAATGATTTATAATATGTGAAATTGAAATTTCTTCATACACAGACGTATACACATTTAAAGGCAATAAAGTAATAGCCATGCAAGAAGCAGCAAATTCACACATGCGGCCAACCTTAGTGGCATCATATGTATTTAATATAATTCTTTGGTTGATAGGGTAGGGATCCTCTGCAGTACAACTGCTGCCATAGTACACTCACCAAATATTGATTGATCTTACACAACAATCATCCTGTAATCTAGCAAGTCTCAAGCATGGTCTGTAGTGGCTGGGAAGCGAGTGGTAGCTGGTGGGGTGTCATAGTTCAGTGGCTATAGAGCACTGGCAGCTAAAGCCAGATGTCCTGGGTTTGATTCCCGGTGGCGCCACTTTCTTCCAGCCCTATGTCATTTCAAAGGTCTACAGACAGTAATGACATCGATTGTTTTGTGTTCCAACATGTTGCCTTGAGGTTTTCAGATGTAGCTCCATCCATCGGGTCTGCATGGCTGTGCTTATACTTAGAATTCTTTCCTTCTCGATCGATTCTACACTGCAATCACCCTGTAATCTAGCAACAGAGGAGATTGTTGTAGACACTCCAGCCAACATGAGGGAGATCACTGCCAACAAAAGTGACATGCCATTGGCCACCAAATCTGTGGACTCATCCACAACAAACATCTCCGTAGCTTCACTCTAACTAAACTGTCACGACAGGCTAACATGCCATCACTATTGAAGCCAACACCAGTGCTGGGTATGGCAACAAGAGCGAAGAGTTGCACATTCAAACAGACCCATGCAGGCATGCATGTTTGTGTTATAGTGTGTGATTCAAGTATGTTCAGTGCAAGTGCCTTGATGTCGAGATATGACAAAATTTGTGTTGACGACAACGACAACAACAACAACAACAGAACTGATAACTTTACTCCTTGCTCAAATGTGTGTGTGCATGGTGCATGGTGTGTGTTTGTGCGTGTGTGACTCACACATGTTCAGACTGTGTGTGCATAAGTAACTGATAATTTGTGCTGCACTGCCATCCTCAACTCCAGGTGAAGGAGACGTGCGACTGGTGGGAGGGTCTGGTCCACATGAGGGGCGTGTGGAGGTCTACCACAATGGTGTCTGGGGCACTGTGTGTCATCATTTCTGGGATCTGCAGGATGCCATGGTAGTGTGTCATCTACTGGGCTATGGCACAGCTGTGGGTGCACTTGGGTTTGCTGCCTTTGGAGAGGGAAGTGGTCCCATTTGGTATAGCAATGTGCAGTGCAGTGGCAATGAAGCCAACCTCACTCAGTGTGGCCATAGAGGTCTTGGAGTGCACAGTTGTGACCATACTTTAGATGCAGGAGTGATCTGTGCAAGTGAGTGAGGTTGCTCTAAAGTAGTGTGAAGTGTGCTAAGAGTAGTGTGGAGTAACGTACAATAAAGATGACGGTGCATATTCTCTCACATTCCTGGTGTTGTCTTGTATAGCTGTAGCTTGTAATGTGACAATGAAAGCAGGTATGATTGCACCCACAGCCACTGTGATAAATTATTGTGTTTGCACTTAGGTATTCGACTGGTGGGAGGGTCTGGTCCATATGAGGGGCATGTGTAGGTTTACCACAATGGTACCTGGGGCACTGTGTGTGATGATGGCTGGGATCTGCAGGATGCCATGGTAGTGTGTCGTCAACTGGGCTACTACAATGCAATAGCTGCAGTGGGACCTGCTAGGCTTGGTTCAGGCAGTGGCCCCATCTTGTTCAGTGAGCTGTCTTGTGTCGGTAATGAGAGCAACATCACTGAGTGTGATCATCGCGGCACTGGTGGTCATAACTGCAGTCACAGTCAAGATGTGGGTGTAGTGTGTGAAGGTCAGTAAATCTAGCTATATACAGTGGTGTGGAGTGGAAGGTAATTGGAAGGCCTAGGGTTGCAAGTCACTGGTGAACTACTTAGCCAGTATATACTGTTTATAGCTATACGTACACAGTACAATACTGGCTGTCATTAGCATGCATTACATACTATATACTGCATGGCTTGGGTACAAGATGAATATGGTACTACATTGATCCCTAGTTACCAAGTAACTTGATTTTTGTACAAACTATTGTAGACTATGTAGCTATAATTGTTAAGCAACCCATATCTTCATCACTAATTAACACACATGTATAGTGTCACTCCATCCAATTCATATTTCTGCCCTCTCCCATCCAGTTGCTGTTCGGCTGGCTGGTGGGTTCAGTGAGGCTGAGGGACGTGTGGAGGTGTACATCAATGGAGAGTGGGGAGCAGTTTGTGGATTCTTTTGGGATCCACTGAACAGCGAAATTGTCTGCCGACAACTTGGTTACCCTGGATTGAATCACACATATTATAACACAGGTATTGATATCAGTGCCAACCGAACTTGGCTTTTGAACTCCTTATTCTGTACCGGCAGTGAAGAAAACCTGCTACAGTGTGAACATGATGGTGTTGCAATCGGTTGTCCTCTCTCAGAGGATATTGGTGTGGTCTGTGTAACTGAAGACTTGCCTTCTGAAAGTGAGTAGGTGCATGTGTCCGTGTTTGTTTTATTGACTGTGCAGATTTGCAATCACAATGCATGCTGCTTTGTACATATACAAAGACCTCTAGGCTGTGATTGTTCATAACAAACTTGACATACTATCAGTGAGAACCTGACAATGGGAAGACAATAATTATTACAGTGTGTTTTTATGGTGATTCTGAAAAGAATTGGTGTTTCTGACTATACGACTAGCCTATATCGAGTATAGAGTTCTTCCTACTTCAAGTGGATAGTATATAGGATTGCAAATTTCTGGTCTCAGGCCAGTGTCTCTAGAGCAAGTCAACCTAATTTGTGAAGATCTGTAGATAAGTCAGCCGTAGCTTACGCCACAAGGACATGAATGGTGTGTATATTGACTGCTTGTTCAATGTATCAAAAATCATTATGACAGAAGGACAGACGCTAGCAAAAGTCTTTGTTTGCTCTGTTCAAGTCGCACAGTCAAACTGCCTGCAGCTGCACTCTGTCACAAGTATTGAGAATGTATCCTGACAGAGTTGATAACTAGAGCCTATGGATAGAATTAAATTGTAGATTGAAGAAATTTGTCATGATCAAAATACACTTGAACAGATTATTCTTCCCTGGTAAAAATGGCATGACAAATTTTTAGAACATTTTTGGTGGTTTATGACGTCCCTTATATATAATTATGTGCATGGTTACATTGATGTTTCATCATCCCTGAAGTAGGTTATTTCATTGACATTAAAGTGTACATTGGAATAATTCAATTCAATCCGTATGTATGTGATTCAGATCAGTGTAAATTATGCATGTACGCCATTTACGAAGTATCTGTGCTACAGTTTATCAGCTCCTGTGCATTTAAGAATGAAATGGTTGAAACTCAGGAATTAAGAAATGCACATGGCTAGAATGTATGTGGATGGATCTTTCTTTGCACCTAAAGGTCAAATTGGAATGACACTTTCTTGAGTGGTTATGTTGCAATAATGCATATGTTTAGACTCGCACGTCAGACTCACTGAGGAAGGGTCTGGTAGTATTGCATAAGCCAATTTGTGCTGTAGTCATATAACTGGGGCAAGCCTGAACGAGCCCCACACTGATCAGTTGTACGGCAACCTTGTCCGTATACATATATCCGTCGTACGTCCGTTTGGACCACGGGGGATAGTTTCTGCTCAATATTTTTGGTACGGGGGACTGTCCGCATGCAGTAGGCATATACATACACGGTAGAGGTTGTTCTGTTCCATTTATACCAGTCATTTTGCATCTTATACAGTGGAACCCCGCCTTGTGGACACCCCTGAAAAGCGGACACCTCGATTATGCAGACACTTTCTAAAGTCCCTATGATTGGCCCTATTCTACCTGTATAAACTTCCCTTTGAAATGCGGACACACCGTTATTCTGTATTGCGGACAGCGCCTTGTGCACAGCCCTAAACAACTCCGTATAAACCCCACCCAATAATCCGGACTTTCGCTCAGCTGCCAGAAAATGGCCGCTTCCTGATTTGCACCACTACCTTTGACAAGTGACAGGAACAGCACAGAAGTTGACAAGTGCCGCCACAAATTGTCTACACTAAGGGTTTTGAAAGAGTCTTTAACATGGGGAAGTTCAGCGCAAACAGCTACCTTTCAGAATCGACTTCGGAAATCATGCGTGAGTCGAGTACTCGAGCGAACCACCTCTACCTTTGCAAATTTGTCTTATTTTGGTACTTTTCATGCACACTAGATGATGGCTTTAACATATTGGCATATAAGCCGTACCTCTAAAATGCAGACACCCCTATAATCAGGACACTTCTCTTGTTCCTAAGGGTGTCCGCATTATAGGGGTTCCACTGTATGTATAACATAACGTAACGTATTGTGTTGTTTCTGCTCTTTTGCACTTTCACTGGTGTAATTTTCAATAATAATAATAATAATAATAACCATTGTGGTCACGCTATCATGCATATCATTATGCCTGCACTGCACTTGTACACAATGGATTGACTGTTGAATCAATTCAAAGTCCTGCTGTCATTACCCACGGCATACGTACATCCCACGCATATTATGCCTGCACTGCACGCGTACATAATGGATTGAGTCCGTACAAAGGCTTAACTGTCATTACGCACGGCTATCACAGCAAGAGATCCCACCACAAGAGCTGAAACCAGCCTCAATAAAATAGCACAACTGGAGTGCTGATTGTGCCCTAGGTACCCATGGCGTACACCCGCTGCACAGAATGTCGCGCTAGCTAAATGTGCTGTTTCTGGTTTGAGTTTGAAAAATAGCTACTATGGATCCCAAGGCAGTGACACAGATCGTGGCTAAATAGAAGAGCACAAGACAGACCACACCAGGTCTTGAAGCAGGTGGCAAAGAAAGAAGAACGGTTGCATAAACAGAGAGAAGGAGACAAGGCTAGGTACAATGTCCAGAGTAGCAAACATAGAGCCGCTGCGCTGTTGCAGAAGCGCTTTCATAGTGGGAGCAGATTGGCTAGTAAAACTGGGAAGGTAGGTAATCTCGCTCAGGCTTGCCCCCACAATGATGATCATCTGCCTAGTTATTGTAAAATTGTGGGTAACCCTTGCACAATGTTGCCTGTAGTATGGCAGTGCGGCAAGCGAAGTATGGAGTGCACAAATTTACATTGTTTTGGTTGTACGGGTCATTCTTGCTCTGCCTTTAGAGTATACCTGAGCAATGTCGTAGCATGTCCAATGATATCCTTTGAATGAGCCAAAGCCTTGTCTCTAAAATTAGGCTGACATCATGTAACAATCAGCTAATCCGATTGGCCAGGGCATGATCTTGTCCTGGACACAAGTATGCATATGTGAACGCAATAATACCAAACCCTTCCGCAGGGGTCTGGCATGCAAGACTATACATATTGTATGTTAAGGTGCAAGGTATGTGCTACCAATGTAGTCACACTCTGCATGCACCACAGTATGAAAACAGCAATGTCATATCAAATATGGCCCTGTACTCTAAGTGCCAAAATGCACGGTAGTTTCTCTTTGCCACCACAGTTCTTAGTATGAAGGGAAACTCTTTGCTGTGATAAGTAACCCATTTTACTGAATGATCATCACTTACGGTCTGTGCTGTTACTACCCATAGCTCCAGATGAAGGAGAAGTGCGTTTGGTGGGAGGGTCTCGTCTGCATGAGGGACGAGTGGAGGTCTACTTCAACAGTGTCTGGGGTACTGTGTGTGATGACGGCTGGGACCTGCAGGATGCCATGGTGGTGTGTCGTCAACTGGGTTATGGCTCAGCTGTGGGTGCTTTAGAATTTGCTTACTTTGGAGAAGGAAGTGGTCCAATTTGGTATAGCAATGTGCTCTGCAGTGGCAATGAAACGAACCTAACTCAGTGCAGCAATGCGACCGCTGAAAAAAACTGTGCCCACAGTGAAGATGCAGGAGTGATCTGTACAAGTAAGTCAAACTGTTTTCTAGTGCTGTACTGAGTGGAGGGAAGTATCGACTGACAGAGTAGAGATTTATTGGACTCGCATGAGAGAACAATGCATTATAGATGTAGTCATGGTGACAGTGTTAAGCAGATGTGACTGTTCTCACGATTGTTGTTGATTCAGACATTCGACTGGTTGGAGGGTCTGGTCCACATGAGGGGCGTGTAGAAGTCTACAACAGTGGTACCTGGAGCACTGTGTGTGATGATGACTGGGATCTGCTGGATGCCATGGTAGTTTGTCGTCAACTGGGCTACATCTATGCAACAGCTGCAGTGGGACCTGCTAGGTTTGGTTCAGGCAGTGGCCCCATCTCGTTCAGTGATCTGTCTTGTGTCGGTAATGAGAGCACCATCACTGAGTGTGATCATCTCAGCACTGGTGGTCATAACTGCAATCACAGTCAAGATGTGGGTGTAGTGTGTGAAGGTCAGTCAATCTGCAATAATGATTTACTGTGCACATTCCTTCACAGTTTCACACTGGGTATATTGCTGCATTTCCTCTTTGGAATATCTGAATAGTGCAGGAATACATGATTATTATATCATTGATTCCAAATGTTTCCATACTCTTCACTGCACCAAATAGTTAGTGCTCACAAGGGTTTGTTTGTCAGTCTATGCTGTTATTGCCACCACTCCAGGTGAAGGAGAAGTGCGACTGGTAGGAGGGTCTGGTCCACATGAGGGGCGTGTGGAGATCTACCACAGTGGTACCTGGGGAACTGTGTGTAATGATGGCTGGGGTCTGCAGGATGCCACGATAGTGTGTCGTCAACTGGGCTATGGCACAGCTGTGGGTGCACTTGGGTTTGCTGCCTTTGGAGAGGGAAGAGGACCCATATGGTATAGCAATTTACAGTGCAATGGCAGCGAAGCCAACCTTGCTCAGTGTGCCCATAGTGGTCTTGGAGTGCATAACTGTGACCACAGTAGAGATGCAGGAGTGATCTGTGCTAGTGAGTGAGGTGCATGCTGGGAGGACAGTGGCTATGCAGAATGTTTAGGGACATCCCAAACCTGTCGCTATCATGTATTCGGTATATATATGGTAACAGTGTATGTGCATGCGAATGTACTCATTCATGGTGACCTTACTGTTTTGTTGCTAATTCAGACTTACGACTGGTTGGAGGGTTTGGTTCATATGAGGGGCGTGTGGAGGTTTACCACAATGGTACCTGGGGCACTGTGTGTGATGATGACTGGGATCTGCAGGATGCCATGGTAGTTTGTCGTCAACTGGGTTACATCAATGCAACAGCTGCAGTGGGACCTGCTAGGTTTGGTTCAGGCAGTGGCCCGATCTTGTTCAGTGAGCTGTCTTGTGTCGGTAATGAGAGCACCATCACTGAGTGTGATCATCGCAGCACTGGTGGTCATAACTGCAGTCACAGTCAAGATGTGGGTGCAGTGTGTGAACGTGAGTCAGTCTGCAGGAGTGATTGTGCGCATGTGTGTGTGTTCATTTTACCTATTGTTGCATACAGTTTGTGTAGTTGTACATTGTGTAATGTGTAATGTTTGGCAGTAGTTGACCATTCTTTAAACCAACTTTTGCGCAATCACATGCACCTCAATTCATCTCTATCCACTTTTATACACTCCCCATCCAGTTGCTGTTCGGCTGGTTGGTGGGACCAGTGAGGCTGAGGGACGTGTGGAAGTGTACATCAATGGAGAGTGGGGAACAGTTTGTAGTTTAGGTTGGGATCCATTGGATGGCAAAGTTGTCTGCCGACAGCTCGGTTACAAGGGGGTGAAGCGTACATACTCTGACCTGAGTCAAGTCAACTTTGGTGAAGGTACGGGACATTCGTGGCTGGCAGACTTGCGTTGCACTGGTAGTGAAGCCAACCTTCTTCAGTGCCCACACAGTGATGCTGCGAACGTCTGTACTCATACCGTAGATAGTGGTGTAGTTTGTACCAATGAGGACTTGCCTGATGAAGGTGAGTTGGTACATCTGTGCATGTGTATTTATGCATGCCTACAAGATCATGGATGCAGTGGCACTGAATATAGCAATCTTACTTCAATCATTTATTATACCTACTGTACACTATGTAAAGGAATGATGACATATAATTTGTTAAGATATGTTTCATACGTAATTATGCAATTGTATGTATTGTATTGTATTAATAGTATCTCACAGCACTGAAGTGTATATGGATTACTACGCTTGAGACCTGAGGTGAATGGGCCACCTGGTATCCTCGGGTCAAGTGTGTAGGTATCCATAATGCATGTGCCTCAGCATATGCTTTAGCGCCGTGAGATAAGTGATAGTTACACCAACTAGGCTTTAATCTAAAGCAGTGGGATTCTTCCAGGACTAAAGTTTCAGGAGGTTGCCTGTTTTGCTGAATTCACAAGTGCTACACCATTCACAATAGCTTGATTCTTCTTTGGATGATCGAGCACACCAGGAAACACTTGACAATTCAATGTAACATTCTGTCCATCATTGGCTTCATTGGGCATACTCACTTTTTATTCATAGTTTTGTATGCCCAACGAAGCCCATGATGGGCGAAATGTTGCATTGTCTTGTCAAGTGTTTCAAGGTGTGCTCGACTGTCCAAAGTGGGATCAAGCTATTATAAACTCAGCATGCCTAATAACTTCCATGACTGCTACAACATTTCTATGTAAAGTTTAATGACAGGCACAAAACCGAGGAGCTGAACAGGGAAGACTTGTTTAAGATAATCATGCAAAGGAAGGGTACATTTTCACAATGTTTTGACTCTGAGGGTCCTCTTCAACTGATAATTGAAGAATGAGGGTGAAAGACCATAATACTACAGTAAGTATATTAATGACTTCATGAAAGGAAATGAGTGAAATGGCTGGAAATTTGAATGAATATATGGCAAGATAACAGTCATCTTTGGAAAGGATGGTGCATACTGTTAAGGATGGGTTTCCACACTGATGGGAGGTGGAGCCCACAGTCAAAGTTCATGGTGAGACTGCTCTGTTGAATGAGGATGGCTTCTGCCGTTCATTTTTCAAGTAGTTTGGGATCCTCAGTCATTGCGATCCTGGCAGAAGAAGTTCAGAAACAGGCAGGATGACAAAGTGTCTCAGTTTTCCTTAGCATTACATGGAAACTATACCTACTTCAAGTGCTATCTCAGCTTACTGAAGTTTTTACTGCATACCGTATAGTGGGAAAATTTCGCAATTTTCTTCAAAACCACCAAACATTTTGCGGTTTAATTTTGCGATTTCCAACCTCCAAAACATCCTTTGGCAGGCAAACTACTTAGTTGAAGGGAATGTTCGAGCACAGAACCGTAATATAGCACTTAAATGGCTAAACCCACTTCTGCGCTACGCGGCGGCCATCATATAATGATGATTGCATATTATTATACTGATGGGTGGAGAAAATTCACGAAGGAAATTTTTGCGAATTTGGTGAAATCGCGAAAATCGTGAACATTAAACCTTGCGAAATTTTCCCGCTATACGGTATATCACCGATGTCGGCCGATGTGGGTATTATGAGTTTTGTGTAATAGTTAAAATTTAATGCTGACCAAGTGGTGTCTCTGAGATTTAGAGCACAAGGGCACAAAGCGCCCTTGTGCCGAATGGTCTAAATCTTCAGAGACACCAATTGGTCAGCATTTAAGTGTTATAGATCCCAAATGATTGGGTAAGGAGCCAGCAGCGAATCAGTTTACGTACTCGTCCTTGTGTCATCACGCGTCTACTGGAAGTAGTTAGCTACTCTTGACAATGGCGGAGAAATTGTAGTGTGATTCGGGTCTCAAGTTGGGTTGTGCATTTTGCAGTGGACGTTTTCTACAGTGGATGCAGCGTCAGCTAAGCCTAAGCTTACTCGCTGTCAGCCACATCAGCCACAGCATTTCCCAGAGCCGTGTACGTAGCTACCAAAACCTGTTCCCCATGTAGCTTGTAACCAGCTGCAGTTCCAATTTCTTGGCTCTGGTTTGTAGTCGGATTGTTGCTGTACCCTGTTTATTGACAAAACAAGTAAGCCGGGTGACCTGTGCATTGTATTGATTGTTATGGCGCCACAATTGTTATCACAGCTGCAGTTCTGTTCAGCTGCAGGGATCTACGGGATTAAGACACCTGGTATCTCAATGATTTAGACCCAGCACAAAATGCAAGAGAAAGTCTACGAGTTTTAGAAACATCGCTTATAACGGCCGTTACCATGGTAACAGGATCTATGCAAGAATAGAGCTAATTTTTGGTTGTATTACAGTTACATACCATCCCTACATAGCACTACTATGCTGTCTGAGCAATATAAAGTGAGACTATGTTCTTTTGTAATGCCTCCTGAATTCTGTATTGCTGTATATCTATGGTATAATATGATTCCTATCGGAAGCATATAACAAAAAAGCACAATCAGTGTACATCATTGTAGCTTTTATTTAAATACATGCATACTTTGTTATGTTATTCTGCGTTTACACTACACTGGTACGATACGGTACAATACCCGTTTACATGCATCATTTTTCAGTACTGTACTGTACCGAACCAGATCATACTAATAAATTGTTCTGGTGTAAACAGGGTGTTAGTTAATTAAAATTGGCTGGGAGTGCTTGCACTACCATAAATGATTGACACAATGACACACACACGCAATTGACATTGACACACAATGATACATGATTTGTGGCTTGAGGCGTGGGGGCCGGGTTGCTAGTAAAGCAAAGCACTCGGTATCACCTCATGCTTTATCATGCAATTAGACCCTGCACTAATCATGAGTGCCATAAACCTTGTAAAGTACTCCCAGCCCACTGTAAGTGATACAGAATGACTAGATTGCGTGGACAGCTGATTGGCTTTCTTCTATTTCCTGATTGCAAATCGATTGGCCAATTTCACTCTACTTGCCACATATTCTAGTCAGATGGGAAGGACAAATACACTAGTAGCTGTAGCACTAGCATAATTTTGCCTGAAACTGAACCTTAAAACAAGCAAGTCTGCGCTTTGGGCTTTTTATCACCATGCTATAGCTGTCATGGTTGTTCTGCCCTTCAATGCGACCATTCACAGTGATGGATGAAATCAAGAGAAGCAGTGGGGAAACATAAAGCAACCTCTATCTGTCATTACAGCATTCGTTAACTGCTGCTTTAGAAGGATAGCAAGACTTTAAATTACGGATCAGTTAATGTGGTACAATACACCAGAAATGAAGACAAACTTATTTCACAGTTTCAGTGGACCACAGTGCACATGTTTGCATTTCAAAGTGTAATGAAGGCATCAGAGTTACTTGTGTTTCTTGCTATAGTGTTCTTTATGGAATTTAGCGAGTAGCCCATAAAGTACACTGTATATGATAACAATATAAATTATTCTACCCATGCTGTATATATTCTCAAATGGACTACGTACTGCGTACTCCCGTAGATTGCACGACTACCTTATACAGTAATGCAGTGTGTTGTGTGAGTAAGCGAAAAGTGAACATCTGGCTGTTCATTAATGTTTTTCCTCCCACCACACGCGCACGTGGCAATGCTATCACTTCTAGACTCTGTACCTACACATTCAAAACCTTCTCCATTACTGTGTGTAGCATAGTAACATAAGAATACAGCTAACCACATCTTCACAGTCCCACACACTCTCATTTGAATTCTTTGTAGGTGATATCAGGTTGGTCAATGGCTCTGTCCCTTCAGAAGGGAGGGTGGAGCTGTTCTATGAAGGAGAATGGGGGAGAGTGGATGTTTCCAGTACCATTAGTGACATTACAGTAGCCCGTGTTGCTTGTCGACAGGTGGGGTACTCCTACTGTGGCACTGGAGACTTTGGACAGAGTAGCGGCCCAGCCTGGGTATTCATCTTGTCTTGCACTGGAGATGAGGAGAGACTTGAACAGTGCAGCCACCTTGGCTGGAGGTACAGTTTATGCTTTAATTGTCCTGGCTTGGGTGTCAGGTGTAGAGGTGAGTGCACTGTGTGTGACTTATACACACGCTGGATTGACATCTCATTGCTGTGAGTTATACCTAAGGCTTGGATAGCTACAACACCTCTCACATTCTACAGGTGCAGATGAGGGTCCATTTAATGTGTCAATTGAAGCCACCCCGTTCTCAGCCTTCATTGAGTGGATGGAGCCATCTGACAACATCCCTTTGGTCACTTGCTATAATATCACTGTGGAGACTCTGTTAACCAAGGCAACAAGGACTGTGCATGTTGAGGGTAACTATACGGAGGCCAATGTGACTGGACTGAACCCCTTCATGGAGTATTCCTTCACAGTCACAGCCAAGTACAGTTGTGGATTTGGACCACCGAGTGAGGCTGTGGTTTGGAGGACCAGGGAACATGGTAAGTGACTGACTGCCCTTTTAGGAAATTAAGATTGTGTAATGTGTTTCCTCCGTGTAAATTACTTGATCATAGCTAACAGTGGGTCCTTGCATTGCACATATGTGCATCAAACTTCCTTGTAAGCACATGTCTGTACTCTGTGCAGCTGGTGCAGTATCAGCCATTACTCTAGTTGTTGTTTCTTCTTTCAGTGCCAAGTCCACCTCTCTCCCTGATGGCAGTTGACATAGGATCTTCATCTGTGTCTCTCGCCTGGTTTACTCCAATTGAGCCAAATGGGATCATTCTGTTCTACCGAGTGGTGGCCAGACAGGTGGAGGACAGCACAGCAGAGATTGTTGTACACACACCAGCTAGCATGTCAACATCTGACATAGAAGTGATTCCTGCCAATAAAAGCGACATGTTGATAGCAAACACATCTGAACGCATGTCAGCAACAGAAGTCTTCATAGCATTTACTCTGATGGGGTTGTCACCACAGACTGGCTATGTCATAACTGTTCAAGCCAACACCAGTGCTGGGTATGGGAACAGGAGTGAAGAGCTGCACATTACAACAGATCCAGGTGTGTGTTGTGTGTGTGTGTGTGTGTGTGTGTGTGTGTGTGTGTGTGTGTGTATGTGTGTGTGTGTATGTGTGTGTGTGTGTGTGTGTGTGTGTGTGTGTGTGTGTGTGTGTGTGTGTGTGTGTGTGTGTGTGTGTGTGTGTGTGTGTGTGTGTGTGTGTGTGTGTGTGTGTGTGTGTGTGTGTGTGTGTGTGTGTGTGTAGGTGTGTGGGTGTGTGTGTGCGTGTGTGGGTGTGTGGGTGTGTGGGTGTGTGGATGAATGTGTGTGTTTAGTCCTTGTGTGTGGTGACTGTGTGCACATGCATTGCACATTTCAGTTTCACCCTCTCCTCAATCCCCACACCAGCTGCAGAAGTATCAAGCATAGTCACCATTGTGGTACCAGTAGCCGTAGTCACCACAGTGGTGGTTCTGGCAGTACTTGTCATAGTAGCACTAACAGCTCTGCAATGCCGCAAGTGGAGAAAGAAGACCACTGCCCCTGTGGGTGAGACCCAGGACCAAGGTGTGTAAGTCCTACATTGCTCACCATCTCATAGTACGTAGTTCACGCTGCATGCTCTCCAGCAGGAGCTTGAGTGTACTTTTAAGAAATAACTCAGTGTCAGATGAGTCATCCATTTTGTCCATTCCTGGCTATGCACATGCACCATACCCAAAGTCATACACTACACACTATATAGGTTACTATTGCTGTATGTACATATGACTTAGGTATGTGTACTGCTGAGTACTGTCTATATACAGGTGAAGTGACTATAATTATATATATAAACTCTCTAGGGGTATTCACGTGCTTACCAAATCAGTTTTAGAGTGGTTTAAAGCCAGTCACATTACATTAGTTCTAATTTGCCTTGTGATGTGAATTGAAACTGGTTTAGCTATTGCACAATTGACACAATGGTGGCAACTTGGACTGATGAAAAGAAGGAAATCCTTTGTAGTCAGGCGTCGCGTGACCCCTCCTCATGGAAGGGTCAGGTTAAGTCTAATACATTGACTTGTCCACGCGAAATGCAATTATGCGCTGTGAAATGTAATTATTGCACAACATTATGCCTTACTTGTGGCCGCAAGTACGCGCGACGCCTCGTGACATTTACCTGATCTTTCATAATAGCCGTCAAAGGAGCGACAGCAAGAACTATCGATGTCCCTTCGACCGGCAACACCAGGCCGAACACTGTCGGCGGGCATGTGTAGCACAGGCTCTTGCCTGAAGTCGGTCGGCAAAACAGCGAAAACATCCCTCCCAGAAACGATGCCAGACACGACCTGAAGTTGCTCTGGCATCATGGTAGAATAACCAAGGCGCTGGATGGCTTCCGTTGCAGCGTATAACACTCTCTGGTCCATGCTCTGGTCTGCTGCCATATGCGGAAACGCGAGCAATAAATATTTCACACTTTTCCTGTAATCTGATTGGGCACACAACCATTGTGGCATGCTGCACAAGTCAATGTATTAGACTTAACCTGACCCTTCCATGAGGAGGGGTCACGCGACGCCTGATTAAATCCTTTGCTCATGATTTGGGCCCAAATGCTAAATTTCAGTCAAAATAGTTGAATTCTGTGCTAACACAATGTTTCTGAGTGGGAGTTGATTCTCTATTACTTGCATCATGTTACTGCAGTCCGTGTGGTAAGTAAATGCAAGCTACATAATGGCATTCATGCTTGTTTAAGCTACTACAGTACCACCGTTGAATCTTTAGTCTGTTCAAGTAGATGGATGACATGTTATTCTGTACATAACTATGAACCATTACAGCAGCATGTCTAACAGGCCAAGAGCCATTCACAGGGGTGCATCATCATAAGGGAAATACAAGTAAAGTTGTATGAAGGCATTGCCTTCTGTGATGCATGATCTCAAAGGATTCAGGAAACAAATTCCATTTATGTTGCAATCTATCCCATAATAGTACTAACATTCTAGTGCTTATTCTACCTCCATCCTTTAGGAGGCACTGTATCTGTACAGTTTCCCTCTGATTCTGATGATGAATCAATTGATTCAGTCCAGCAACCACATCAAGTAAGTTGACTAAAACTGCAATCCCGTTTGCACTTCATGAGTCAACAGGGAAATATGGGAGGGCATTGAGACCTGCATCACTGCAGTTCTATTCGAGCTAACACGTTCTCAGATAAGCCAACCAAATTCATACACCAAAAATGATGAATTTGCACCCTTCTTACTATACTGTAGAATGCTCAATTGTACACTCTTAAGATACCGGTATAGTTATTCTATCAATATGATACATACGCACCAATTTCTGTCTTTCTATCTTAGAGCTTCATATGTTAAGCTCTGTGCTGTTTCTCTCCAACATTGCTAGTGGTATTTGCCGGAGGAGTTGTTTCTGCATGCTTGGGAGTGGAGACTGCAGAGTGGTGACCTGCTGCTTAAGAGAATGCTAGGCAAAGGACATGCTGCATTTGTAACGCTCGCTTGCCTGAACAAAGATGCCAGGTCACCAAAGGTCGCTGATTATATGCAGAGGCAGAGAGCCCTACCTGGGTGTTACCACCCTGGACTGGTGGCTGTGAAGCAATTCAAGGGTGAGTAATGCTCTGCTTCAATTCTTACTGTATTTACATGGAGGTGTCGGTGTATAGTAATTTCCAGTGAAATAGTAATCAAGAAAGGGGTTAGTTCTCCAATTACCAGCTTGTTGACAATTGGGTTTGAAACCTTGCTGATGTTTCATGGGCACAAAAGTAAAAGAGCTATCATGAACACTCATCTTATAGCCAAGCAATTTTGCTGTCACCAGAATTTGCATCATCAAAGGGTGCCACTGGAAGTGGTGGATTTATTCTGGTTGGCCCAGCCTTCACTGCCTTTCAAGGAAGGCAGATAAGAAATGGTAGTTGCCCACTGTTACTGCTAGCACAATACTAGAAAACAGGCTTAGCCCAACTAGCTAGCACGTGACTCACCGTAGCTAACAGTGTAATTATGTTTAGTTCGCATAAAGGTTTTAAAATTATTTCCTTTCCATTTTGACATCTATTATACAGTGCATGTTCACACTGCAAGTTCTTTCCATGCACTCAGATGAGAGGATGCAACTGGAGACAGAAGCCATGGCCAATTACAGGGAACTGGTCATCATGAAGAAGATCTCTTCTGTAGGCAACTGTCATATTGTCACCATGGTTGGGTTCATCGTCGACCAGCACCACGCTCTCACCATTGTCATGGAGTATGCACCTTATGGCAATCTTCATGATTTCCTGGTTGACTACAAGAATATGGTCAGTGTCTTTAACAATCTGTAGGACACTATGTTGTGAGTTTATCTGTAGTTGCATCTCTCTTCAGCGTCTCCCAGATGCTGCGATAGTGGCTCCTCTTACTAGAGGAATGGAGGAGTTCCAGAGATACTACAACACCATTGCTCTGAAACCACAGGATGTGGTATCATTTGCCCAACAAATTGCCTCAGGGATGGTGAGGAAACACACCATGTCTGCCAAATATCAGTTGGGTGCATCCTGTGTTTACAGCCTTGTGTCAATGTCTCCACTTTAGGAGTTCCTGGCTGGCCTCAACATTGTCCACAGAGACGTGGCTTGCAGAAACATCCTGATTGGAATTAACAAGGTGTTGAAGGTAGCTGACTTTGGTGCGGCCCTAGAGGTGGAGGGTGTCTATGTGGTAGAGAGCTCCAATGACCTTCCAATCCGGTGGATGTCCCCAGAGGTGCTCACCAAGAACACTTTCTCGGAGAAGTCGGATGTGTAAGTTATTTGTAGTAACTGACAGCATGGAACTGTGCTCCCATAATGCTATTGTTATTCTTTGAAGCATGCACACAAAGTAACAACACAAACACACACACACAAACAAGCAATTTGTGCATGCATGTGTGTAAACATGTGTTTTTGTGTATATATGTGCATGTGCGTGTGTGTACGTGTGCGTGTGTGCGTGTGTGTGCGTGCATGCGTGTGTGTGTGTGTGTGTGTGTGTGTGTGTGTGTGTGTGTGTGTGTGTGTGCATGTGTGTGTGTGTGTGTGTGTGCATATGCATGAATTTGTGTGGGTATATATGCTACTTTTTTCTCCAGGTGGGCGCTTGGAATTACCTTTTGGGAGATCTGCAATTTATGTAAGTGGGGCAGTATATACCACTGACCTCTCTGCTCCCTGTATAGCTGCATGCTTTGTACATATGACCCAATTGAACTGTTTGCTTACAAGCCAACTGATATATCCAATATGCGCAATGCTATATAGATCTATACTATTCATTGCCTGTGGGTAACTCAGTGCTACTCTTCCTTCTAAAGGTGAGCTACCCTACTCCCACTTGAGCAATGAAGAAGCCATGCTGGCCATTTCCAGTGGCACAAAGCTATCACTACCAGATGGCTGCAACCCTGAGCTGTGAGATTCATGCAGATTTACTGCACACTCCTTTGTCTAGCATTCGTTCCATGCACTAACTCAATGCCATGCAAATGTATTCACATATACATGAACCCCGGCCCCTGCAATGTACATATGTAGGTACAGAGTGATAACAGACAGGTGTTGGGAAATGGATCCTGACAATAGGGCAACCTTCTCTCAGATGAAGAGGATCTTGAATGGTTTTCTGGCAGAAAGTCGGGAGAGACTGCCAGTCAACCGGGAGCATAACGAGCCACAGCAAGGTAGAATTAGCATATAATGGACCATGTTATTGTGCTAACACTGAGCTATGGTTTGAGTCTGTATAAAGCAGTTTTACTGTTATACACAAAATGTATGTATTAATTGTGATCTTACTTAGCACAAGAAAGTCTGTTCCTTCAATGCTGTGGTGTCCTCTATTGCTTTACCCCTTCCTTGTACTAATGCAGGTCCCTCCAGTCAAACAGAACAGCGTCCCACTGTCCCATCCACTCAGCACTGTTCTGACTGCCGCCCAGACAGAGCTAGAAGGAGTGAAACACCAGCAACACTGACATGTGCATCCGACCCAGACCCAGTACGAGAAGGTACTGTTCAAGGTGAAAGATATCCCTACACAACACCTATGAGAAATACTGCAGCTTGGTGGTCGCAGTGGGTCTGTGACCCCCCTTTCTTCAAGCTGCATTATTGCTCATCTAATTATTTGCTAAATCTACAATTGCAGCTATGAGCCTCTACCGAATCACCTATGAGAAAAACTAAGATTATTGAATACTAAGACAATCCGTACAAAAATGCCAGATTCATATCTCAAATTGATTACTGTATGATAGTAACTGAAGCAAACATTCAGGACTCGCTTACTACTGTGTTTAACTGTCTTTTTCAAAGAAATTTCCAGAAAACACGTCATGCATCTGTTAAATGTCCCACTGCTTTGTCACAATCTCACACTAGCACTGCCCTGGTTATCCAATGTAACCGTAAAATGTGCTTACTCCTCTCTCAGAAGTCCCTCGCTGCATGCTACCACTCTGTGTATACAGTCTGCATACTATATGCCAGTATGTAAATCCTAAAAACTTCTTGATTTATAGCTTCTTCCTCTACTGTGACTTTGGGTTTGTGGATGAACCTTATAAGTTTGTATTCATTCTCCATTTCCTCTAATGCAGAACCCACTGCTGCCATTGGCGGGGGCCAGTTGCCTTCATCTACTGTCGATGCTGATGTAGACATCTCTCAGTGTAGCTTCGTTACACCTGCCCCAGTGGAGATGCACCCTCAGCCTCAGCACACCACCGAAGACTTGCCACAAGCCGTGTCTGCTCCTCCACCTAGTTTTGCTCCTCCCAACCTGGCAATGCAGCAGCCCCCACCACATTTTGCAGCCCCTCCCCCACCGAGCGTTGTGGCCCCTCCCACACAGAGTGTTGTGGCCCCTCCCACACAGAGCGTTGTGACCCCTCCCACACAGAGCATTGTGGCCCCTCCCACACAGAGCGTTGCAGCCCCTCCCCCACTGCGTGTTGTGGCCCCTCCTCCACAGAGCGTTGCGGCCCCTTCCCCAACCCCTCTACCTCATTATCAGTACCTGCGCAGTCCTGTAGCTACAGCACAAGACTGGGAGATGAGCTACAGTGACTTGTCCCTCAGAGAAGCAGTGGGGTGGGGCAACTTTGGGATAGTCGTGCTTGGCAGTCTACTCGAGGGCAAGGACACAAGTGAAGGTGGACCGTCATCAGAACCTGGCAAGGGAAATCGGAAGCTGGTTGCAGTTAAGCGCTTAAAAGGTGGGTGGGAAATTTCTGACAAACGTATGTCTTGCAATTGTAATGTAATATTGTGGTCCTTTGCAAGCCATGCAATATGCTCATATATAAGATGCAATTGCAACTTAGCCTCGTCCCCAGGCCCACACTAATTATCGCGGACGGACTGGGGACAAGGCTAAATTGCAACTATACAGTATATGCTTGGAACATGCATTACGCAGATGCCCCTTGCCTGAAGATTTTGCAATTTATTTTCGCACACGACTAAATCGGGATTGCGGCATTTTCACTTTGGCAAATGTCTACCAACTTGCTAAGCGTACAAAAACAGTGTCCCACAAAATCTTGCACAATTGTGATCAGGGCCAATTACATAATGATATTATAACACCACCCTGCTAACAGCCCACCTTTGGCATAATATTTATAATATTACTGCCTAGATCGCTCTTTCCCTCCTTGCTCCCAGCTGCACAAGTTCAGATGCACCTGCAGACCTTGTACAATGAGATTACCATAATGCAGAAGATATCCACAGGAAGAAATGCGCACGTCATCACATTAGTGGGCTACATTGTGCAAGAGACTCCGCCAGCAATTGTTATGGAATACGCCCCCTTTGGCAACCTCTACGACTTCCTATCAAAGTTCAAGGATGAGGTGAGGGCATGTAACTTATTATTAGGCGTACATGCAGTGAAACCTGTACAAGACAGCCACCCGTGGGCCAGTTCTAACTGACCTTTATAGAGAGATAGAGCGGTGGCTGCTCTACCAGGTACGTAGATTGCAACGTGTTAGTGCTATATTGATTGGGGCCAGGGAGACTGACTGCTTTAAGAGTTGGCTGCCTAACACAGTGACCATCTTAGACAGGTTCCACTGTATAGGTAAATTAGTATGATATTTGTGCTGTCCAGCTGTTCGTAAGAAGGTATAATAGAATGATTCAGCTCATTTTTCTACCAATTCCACATCGTAATCATATACAATGAGATGCACAGTGAAACCTGCCTAAGACAGCCACCTGTGGCCCAGTTGTAGCTGATCGCGACTGATAGAGAGGTGGCTACTCCACAGAGATAGATTGCAATGCTCTAGTGTTATTTGGGGCCATGGAGGCTGGCTGTTTTAGAGAGTGGCTGCCTAACACAGTGAACCTCACAGACAAGTTCCACAGTACAGATAGTGGGTACCCATGCATAGTAATCTGTATGTGGCACCTGTGTCGTTGTGCGTGTACTGTTCAGCTATTCAAAAGATGGAACAATGGTAAAATGAACAACTCACTTTCCTGCTAATTAAATACAAAATTGAAAAAAAAATGATATTTTTGTGCTTTTGTACATTTTTGTGCTTTTCTCCATGCAGCGCTTCTGTGCTCTGGTCCCTGGTGCTGTGCCGAAGCCCCTTCTACTGAAGGTCCCATCAGAGTTCAGACAGCTATACTCTGATTCAACCCTCAAAACCGAAGACATACTCAGTTTTGCACGCCAGATTGCCTCAGGGATGGTGAGCATGCTGCAACATACACATGGCTCCATGACTATATACCATCCATCAGCTTCATGCCAAATCCCAGTTCTCTTTCACTTCATTCTCTAGGAGTTCTTGGCCTACATGAAGATCCTGCATCGAGACCTGGCCACCAGGAACATCCTCGTGACCGTTGACAAGTGTTTGAAAATAGCTGATTTTGGCCGCTCTCAAGAATCGCAAGACATGTACATCTCCTATGGCTTTGGCAACGTGCCAGTGCGGTGGATGCCCCCAGAGGCACTGACTTACCACATGTACACCACCAAGTCCGATGTGTGAGTCTGAGGAGTTGCGCATGCATTTCCATGCAAATTTAAACTGCTTCCACAGGAATAATCAAGCAATTGCTTCCCTTATTGACCAACATCCAGGTGGTCCTTTGGAGTCGTTCTTTGGCAGATATGCTGTCTCGGTGAGTTCGGATTCTTGTTGGTTCCAAATGTTGATGTAGGCGTGTTCAGTACATTTGTACTGATTTGTATACAAAACATGGGCTGTTAAGTATACTTAGAGATGCACAGTCTTCCTACTTGATCATCATCCACAGGCCGTCTACCTTACTACCATGTACGCACCGAGGATGTCAGTCATGCCATTTGCAGTGGAGACAAGCTGCGCAAACCATACGGCTGTGATCCTGACCTGTAAGAACCATGCATGCATTGCTTGTTCACAAATCATCCTATCAATCTCTCCATGCAAAAGCTCTCTGTCTGTCTGTTTGTGTGTTATAGGTATAGCCTGATGGTGGACAAGTGTTGGGACATGGATCCAGAAAACAGAGCAACTTTCTTTCAGCTGAGGAGGGCCTTGGAAGATCTCATGGTTGAGTCCAAGCTACAGGGAAGAACTTTCATGGATCTGGAGGTTGCAATTCGAGAACAGTTGCGAGGTGAGTTTGGAGGATGAGGATGCAAACTAACCACGTTACCTGCTGTAACATGTTAAAATCCTGTTCAGTAAGAAGATGTTCGGAATTTGGGACACTTGTAGCTGTTTTTGTCCATTACAGTAACGAGTACAAGTTTGTTCAAATTGTGCAAGAGACAGCTACAAATGACCCGTAATTGAGATGGGTGAATGAGATGTTTGTAGTGAAGAGTTATTGAGCATTTTTGAAGTGACTGGATTTCACAATCAATCAATTTCCAGGGCATTTTGGTCCAAAGACTTCTCAACGTATAGTACAATAGATTAGATGTTAACGTGTTATAGCAAATGGTGCTAAGTCCTTTCAGATTTGCTTAGTATGACTGTGTGAAATTTCTCATGTGTGGTGAACAATGTATTCTCTGAAAATTACACCTTTGAATTCTCACTCTGCACGCAATCTGACACACTCCACTGGCCATGCATGCACTCCACACCTGCACTGCCTTTGTCTCCACACTGCACCTGATATTTCAGAGGAGTGTCCCGCCGACCTCTATGCCATGATTGAGGCCACCTACCGCACAGCCAGTGCTGCTGTAACAGAGAGGGACTCCATTCTAACTCTTCCTTGTGAAGACCGTCCTCCAACTTTGGGTGGATGTTCTCCCTCCTCCTCATTGGGACAGGATGCAAGTAAGCATGAGATTATTAGATAATTGTGAATATATTAGTCCAGTGAATTATACTATATACTACGTATATAGCACATTGTATAGGCTAGAGCAGCTACATAGCTACTACAACAGTATTAATTCAACATTAATGAGTGGGAGTATATCTTTGGTTGGTGGAAGGCAGTGAGTGAATCAAAGCAGTCAATTGGCAGAGGTCAAAACTAATCGGCTGTACTGGAATGGGGGGGGGGGGGGGGGTCATGAAGGGGAAACTGATAATCTAAGGATTACTTCATGTGATTAGTAAGACAGGCAAGTCAACCAATGCATGCATGGAGGTCACTTCCCCCATTCTTCGTGATCGCTGAATCATGAACAAGGAAACATACAAACAAACAAATTGCTATTATTATTATATAATAAATCTTATTTTAATGAATCAGTGATAGTCTATCCACATTCCCTAATCACTCCACTGCTAATAAAGCCGCAGATGATGCAGCCATTCCCGTTGAGGATGAGCCACCGCCAATACCTCCCAGGCACTCTGTCCAAGCCGTACCCATTTCCCCCGAAGACACTTGTGAACCAAGACCGGAAAGCATCAAAGCCCCTGAGCCAAGCACGGAAGGTTAGCACTTAACTCAATCTTATTGTGTAAAGACTTAGTGTATTATTTGCATCTTGAATACTGGAAATTTCATGCGCATTTTTGTTACAATTTTCACAATAATTCTGACACCAAATGATATGGCAGTCATGAAGAATGCACTGTGCACATGCACAAGCAACATTTTGTTGTCCCGCTTCTGCTAGCTCTTTCCAAATTTTCTCTCAATTGTGTTTCCAGTCAGCCAAATGCTGTATACCATTACAGGAAGTCTAGCACTGTTCTCTGGCCTGAATGTATGGTATATATAGTGATGAAGCTATAGAGTTAGCACACTATTTGATGCCACATAACAATATACAGGATATAATTTCTATAAATGTGCTGTGTTTGTTTGTAATAAAACAATATACTCTCTCTCCATCCATTGATCACTCTAGCTGCTGAGGCCGTGCTCATCCCACTTGAGAGTGTCTGCCAGCCAGTCCCTGACCATCTCCAACCTCCTGAGTCAGACACAGCTGGAACCAAGACTACACCATTGTAGAGATAGCACACACACACACACACACACACACACAACAAATAATGCAATCTTTTTGCTGCTGCTTGACTACAAGTGGTTAACAGTTTAATTTCTACCTGCAATTGTTTTAGAGCTGACACTGCAATGCTAACAGCTAGCTAATCATATTCATTGCTTTCATAACATGTAGTTTACTAAAGCTGCTTTAGCGTGCTACATTTATATGCCCAATGTGTAATCATGTGCAAGTTATATAATTATGTATAATCAAAAATTTAATTATAATGCAATGGTACCTGCGGCAGTGTCTGAAGTAAAGGAAGTAGATTGCCAAGGGAAAACTTCCGATGCCAGGAAGGGGGTTCTAGGTGGAGGTATATATATACACACAGCCGTGCATGTTGCTATGCATGGCCAGGAGTGTTATTTCTCATTATACACTCCTGTTACAACATCTGCTATAAAGCTACTTACCTAGTTATAATGAGTATAGCCACATCATACTGAATGATCGAGGAGTACAGGGATTGCATACTTCTGTATGTGTGGCAGTATGCATGTTTATAGCTTAGCCTATACCTATTCTAGCTGCTTGGTATATATTTACAACTGTCTCTTCCTCATGGGTAGCCATTCGTTGGTTGTCTGGTCCCTACAGTAATAAGTACTGCCTTTTGGGTGTATCACAGCATACAGCTGACCACGCCATCCACACTACCATGCATATCCTCACTCCTGGTTGTTTTGATGAATTAAGTTTGTTATGTACAATTGGTCAAACTGATGGACGGTTTGTGAGTAACTGATTGATGGAGCTACTGTTGTACATGAATCTAATAGAATGGCAGCTAATACACTTATAATAACCAGTGTAATTGTGTAGTTTCCTGACCCAGCTCACCTTCTAGGGAGGTTTGGTTAGTGTAATTATGAACATGCAGCATCAGCACATACCAAACAACCACAGGGACCTTAGCAAACAGTTCATTCTAAAATTAGTAGCGCCAACTCAGCAAAACAATTCATAGACTGCATAGAAGCTAGTCAGGCGTCGCAGGAGGGGTCACGCAACGTCTGACTAATAGAAAGCAGGGAGGCTGTATTCTGCACTATTCCGCTATAATTCCGTATTTCGCATTCCGCATATATACAGCCCCCCCTAGAAAGCAGTACAAGTCTTCTCACTGCAAGCTCAGATAGTCAATCCCCTGAATTATGTTATTGTGTAGTCTCCTGACCCAGCCCACCTTCTGGGGAGGTTTGGTTAGTGTACTTATGAACATGCAGCATCAGCACATACCAAACAACCACGGGACCTTAGCAAACAGTTAATTCCTATATTAGTAGCGCCAACTCAGCATTCCTTATAATACAACCTCCCCTAGAAAGCAGTACTTGCCAACATTAAAAGTAGGGGTCGAACGAATAACCGAATAGTCGAATATTCGTTCGGTAGCCTAATATTCGAAGGATAATTTTATTCGTTTACATATTGTTGACGCTTAATGACGTCATAACAATGGCCGCCATTCACATAAAAACTCGTTTCGCTCATGAATCAGTCAATATCTACGGAACGAAACACCACCTATCTTTTATGAATTACGCAGATACTGCAGAAACATACTTTCTGTCAGGTCAAATTTGCCCGTTCTACTCTTCATCCAACTTTCTCCTCCCATTTCCGGTAATCGCTCCACAGAAGACGGCCATATTTGGTAATCACTTCCGGTGGAACGAATATTCGAATATTCGTTCATTGAAAGCAACGAATAGTAGAACTTAATATAGAGTATTCGTTCGACCCTTAATTACAAGTCTTCTCACTGCAAGCTCCGAGTGTTAATCCCCTGATTTCGAGTTGCCATGTCTAGCGGCAAATCTCCGAGGAACACGGTAGGGAAGAAGCCTGCGACCAGGTCCAAAGCGGCCCCGGCTGACCATCCCAAGTACAGCGAGATGGTCTGTGCCGCCATTGCCGAGTTGAAGGGACGCAATGGGTCGTCGCGCCAAGCAATCGCAAAGTATGTAAAAGCCCACTACGAAGTTGGAAAGAACTTCGGCGTCCATGTGAACAAGGCCCTAAAGAGCGGCGTAACGAACGGATGGCTTATCAACACTAAGGGATCTGGAGCTACTGGAAGTTTCAAGCTGACCAGGAAGTGTCGGACAACAGATGCAGCTACGAAGAAGGCGGGCTTGAAGCCAAGGAAGTCACCAGCCCAGAAGAATGGTCCAAACCGCATGACCAAAAAGCCAAAGACTGTAGCTAAGCCTAAGAAGGCCGGCCCTGACTTGAAGAGGCCGACTGAACAAAGCGGAACGAAAGTGAAGCAAGGTGGAGTAATCAACAGAAGGAAGCGCGAGGAAGTCGAATACGCTAGGTCTGAAACGGACGACGGGGTTTTAGAAGACGACTACGAAGACGAAGAGGACTCACTTGAAGATAAGCAAGAAGAGGTTGAAGGGAAAGGAATGATTCAAGTAGACCACAAGGGCAATTGGCTAAAGAAAGTGAACAAGTATTTCGAGTTAAAAACTCGTGGGGCTGCCGCCCCAACTCGAAATACTTGCTCCCTTCGGTCGCTGCTCTGTCACTCACAATAGGTAAACATGACATCGCGTCACAATACCTCAGTAACTTCAGCACACACACACACACACACACACACCACTATCACCAGACACATGAGACACACACACACACACACACACACACACACACACACACACACACACACATACACATGCACACACACACACACACACACACACACCACACACACCACATGCACACACACACCACACACACCACATGCACACACACACCACATACACACCACATACACACACACACACACACACACACACACACCACATACACACACACACACACACACACCCACCACACACACACACACACACACACACCACACACACACACACACACAAACCCACAACACATGCACAGAGAAATGTCCAGCAGACAGACACATGACTGCTTATAGCACGTGCATTTACAGTGAGTAATTACAGAAACATAATGTACCAAGGAACCCACAGTCGCCAGAGTAGCTAGTGGTCTGTGGTGGCAAAAGCTACGTACGTTTGCTACAGCGCAGTACGCGTGGGCCAGGTTCTGAAGAGCATTTAGAAGGGCAACCGTGCGAGTTAAGCTTTTCAACGCTAGAAACGGTTGAAGAACGTTAGCGTGTACATATCACGGCGTTCACCAGTTTCTACGTTACTCCTGTCATGTGTTCCAGGCGGCGGAGTGAAGTCCTCCGAGGCGGCGCGGCCATTATCGAAGAAGGCGCGGGGCGAAGTCGATGACCTGTTGGGCGCTGTCTCGAAGCTGTGTCTTTGCCCGTCGACCAGAAGTGCTGTAGGAGTCTGTTCCAGGATCAGAGGCGGAAGAGAACGTCCAAAGTTCGCTAAAACGTCGTTTGGAAGCCGGTTTTCAAAGTCCCTTGGCCTCGCACACGGTCCACTTCCGGCCGAATAAAATGGCCGACAATATAAATTCCCTATACCCAATACTTCGCCCAATACATTCAATATAAATGTAAGCATTGACGTACAACCGTAGGTTGGCGTATTATATATATATATATATATACAGTGCAAGTTACAATATACACCACTAATCTATATATATATATATATCCGTAACATGAAGCCATATGAAAACGTCAATTTGAAAACAATATAGGGGCTGCCTGCGGCAGCCCCTAAAAAGAAGTTACAGGAAGTTACGGGTGAAAGAGTTGGTAAGGAAGCCTTGATGGTCATTAAGGAAGCAAGTATGGCCACTTGTATTGTTCGGCGTGGGCGTAATAGTCAAGAACGAATACGATTCCATGAGCGTTTGGCCCAAGACAATACACTCACAGAAGAATGCAAAAAGCATCATAAGGAAAAAGCAAGGAAAGCGAGGGATGGAGTTGTGGGTACAGGAACGGGAATGAAGATAATTCAAAATTGGTGGTATGATAAATGTAGTCAGTTTTCTCAAGGTTTACACCGTGTTGTGACCAACAACCACGTCATCATGAACAAAGAAGAGGCTAAATATGCAACGGTGACATTTGACTATCACAGTGACGACAATGGAGTGACTGGGTGTGGCACAAGGACATTCAAAGTTTGCAACCTTGTTGAGCCTCTCTGTTGCACTACAGATAGTGGTGATAAAACCAACTTGGACTACAGCATATTGATACTTCATGCTGAGAATGATGGTGATCACCAATTCCTAAATTCTCGTGGCATATTAAAAATCTTTTATGAAGCGCCACATGAGTTCCCGGGTTTTCCTCATTCATGGGTATACCCTGCACTCATGTTCTCCCACCCACGTGGCTTAGCGATGCGAGTCAGTGTTGGGAAGTATCCAGATGACCCCTTCCTTCCCGCCATAGATCTTGTTCCTCCTCAGCATAGGGTTGGAGTCTGTCTTGATCCACACGTTGGCCAACGCATTGCTGTGAATCACATTGTGCTCAATCACTCCTAGGCCTGGGGATGGGAGGGAAGGAGTCATAGTGTGCGTGTCTGTCTGTGCATGTGTGCGTGTGTGTCGTTAGTTACCATTCTTCACACACATGAAGCGTATCCAGTCACTAATTATTTCCTAGTCCCAATGCAAGCAATTTGGGGCATTTGCCGTTCACGTTCAATGCCGACAAACATACACTACCTTCTCATGATGCATCAAAACACCCACAGCAACCGAGCACACAAGGATATCCATCTCCTTCCTCTTCACCCACTCCCACAATACCTTTTCACTCCTCATCCCTCCCCACCCCCTCACTCCTCCCCACTCCCACCCCCTCACTCTTCCCCACCCCTCCCCCCTCACTCACCTCCAGAGTAAATCAACAAGCCTCCATTTTTCCCAGCATAAATGGCATTGTTCCTAATGACCTAATCCCTGAGCGAATCTAGATCCCAGAGTAGGCGTGATTAAAAATGTGACACTCCTCCACAACTCCGCCTCCGTTGTCATAGAAATAGATCCCAACTTGCTTGCCACTGTGAATGCGGTTGTATCTCAGAATAGGCTCACTCCCTAATAGTACAATAAACATAGGCATGCATTCAGTATTATTCAGTATATGCTCAATCACCAATAGTACAGTAAACACAGGTATGAATTCAACACTACACTAAAACCTCCACTATACAGTGGACCTACATTTATACATGTGCACAAGTTAAGAAATAGTATTAAAACCCTAGGGACTGTGTCAGGCTGGCTCCACTACAAACCAGAAAGTAGAAGAGATGGTCTAGCATGCCAGACAGAAAATGCACAAACACTCAACGCACTGACCTGTTGTGATCCAAATGCCGGCAAGAGCGTTGCTATCACATTACTCTCAATGAGGCCCCTTCCATTGTCATGCTAAAGGAAGACCAAGATTACACACTAGTCAGCTCCACTTCAATCTTCCTGCCCTCCCCTCCTTCTTCCCTCCCCTCCCTCTCCCCTCCCCTCCCCTCCCCTCCCTTCCCCTCCCCTCTCCTCCCACTCACCATGAATGCTGTTGCCCTCCAAGAGTCCTCTTCCTCCCCCAAAGAAGTACACCCCTCCTTGCTGACCGTCACAGATCTCGTTATCCTTCAGTGTGGGGTCGCCCTCTCCTGTCACCCACACACCAGCATAGGTGTTGCCATAGACACGGTTTTGAATGAACTGGCCATAGCCCTTCATATGAGATGCAGAGAAAGAGGATTGAAGACACACACACACACACACTCACACATACAAATAGTCACACATGCACATACATACATACTGTACACCTATACATACTACGGCATACTTAAGAATGTAATAGGCCTCGCTGAGGCGGTCACTGATGAACATAACGTCTACCCAGGCCATAAACAGATGTACGTAGCCAGTCAAAATGGCAAACTGTAGGTGGATTGTATCAAGCAAAAGACATCTTCAGCTGATATAGGCAGCCCGCCCCATGAAGAAAAGTGAAGAAAACCCTGCAACGTGCGCCATTGTCTTCGAAGCTGGCGCGGTCTATTTCAACCGTCCATTGGCTTTTACTGCCAAACCCGCAAGGATAGTACACAGAAGGTGGCCTTACCTGGCATGCTGTAGTCACGGAGGCGTTTCACTACACACCAGAATGTCACTGTCACCACCATCTGCGTGGTCTGGTTCATGCCACTACCCAGTACACAGTACAATGCCCTACCAGTCATTAAAACTACGTACAAGGGGCTAACATCAGCAAATGGTTTATTCCAACATAGCCAGCTCAGCGCTAGCATAGCAATTCACACCATAGCTAGAACAAAAGCTCTGAAGTTCATCCGCTGAATTCAAGGTTTCCAAATTGTTTGTAGTCTCGCGTGTCTAGACCGCTTTCTCCCCTCCATTTTTTATAAAATGACGTCATTTTATAAACAAGTATTTCGAGTTAAAAAACTCGTGGGGCGCCAGGGCACGGCTGTTTCGAGGCGGCAGCTTAGTTTTTGCGAGTAAATTGGAAACGGGAATCCAACAGTTGGCGTATTCGGAAGGACGGCATGGTTTTTAGCCTTTTTCTCCGTGATCTCTTGGACAATCACTACGTTACAGCAAGGACAGGTAAGCTTGATAGTTTTTAATGTGCTTGTGCTTTTAAAAGCGTTGTTCACGCCTTTTCACTTGTGATATATGGACATATACTTTCTTATGTTCAATTGCTTGTAGCGCGATTCTCCGGGTTTTCTTGCAATGATGTTATACGTTTTGGGATAGTCCAGCCATCATACAACACTGTACTGTTGAGAGTGTTCTACTGCCATTTTCCTACAACCCGTTTTATAAGCAAATATTTTGGTTATTATTGTGAACAGTGCAGCCATCTTTGTTGGGCTGACTGCATATCAATGCTTCTTTACAGGATGCCAGATTGCATCAGAGCAGTGCATTCTTTGAAATGCAAACTGCTGTACCATGTGGCCAAATTTATATGATAATTATGGATAGCATATTTCTCTGGGTTTTCACGCCAGTGAGCTAGCGTGATAGCCAAGTGACTGTAGAACTAGGTGATTTCGCTGCACACTAAACTTTTTGCATAGTACGCGTTTGTAATGTCCCATGTTCTGCCATTTGCAAGGGCATTTGCCTTACACAATTGTTATTATTAATTTATGGCATTCCTGGAAGAAACTAGGAATCTTCCAAAAGGTGATTTAACTGGCCTTTGCTTCTTCATTCATTTCCCTTTTGTTTCAGCTGTTTTGCTAAGTCAAGCTATTGATGTTGCAGGTTGGCACATGATTGTAATAAAAAATAACATGTGTAGCTAATTGCAACCTTTTACTATATGGTTATTTAATGGGGCACATATACTGTCACTGTGTGTGTGTGTATACAGATGGCACCCCTATACTTCCAGCACACCTGATGATGGCCTGGAATTGGCCGAAACATACCTATGGTGTGTCGTGTGCATTGAAGTAGCAGTGGTTATTTGCAGTAGCAGTGCCTATATGATTGTTTGTGCCCTGGTACAGCCTGCACTTGAAAGGGGAATAATACACACAGTTGTTGCTTTGCTATAATTATAAGAATTATTTGATGTCATAATCGCAAACATGCACTTTCCATTTCAAAACCAGCTGTAATATTTGAATGCCAGGCATTTGACCTTATAGTAGCTTCCCTTTTGATTAATCTTTTTCTTTTATGTTATAGTCACTGCGATAATTATTGTCTGCACTATTGTAATTAGTGTGCATTTATATTGCATGTGTGTGGAATTGTTATCATCTCATTAAGTTCAAATTTTGCATGAAAATCTAGCTAAAGAGTATATTACACATAAAGCTATGTACGTGTGCTATCTGCCATATTAAGTGATATTATAATTGCATGTGATCATGGCTTATAACGTGTATCGCCAAACAATATAATGCATTGGCGTTGTGTTTGCAAGTGTGTGTGCGTGTGTTTGTGCGTGTGCATGTGTGTGTTCACATATGCATGCATGGGTGTGGATATATGAGAGTGCATGCAAGAGTGACACATGCAAGTGCACGTAGTATGTCAGCTGCAGGACCGGAGGGCAAAGGGCTATGCTACCTTTAAAGCTGCTGTAGAACGGGGCTAGGCAGGCCATCATTTTAATGATTGATAACGAAGGTAGGGTTCCATCGTACTTCTGCAGCCAGCATTCTAAATTCTATCAACATTAGCATAATGAGAACGAAGATGCATGGAATCAGCTGCTGGTCCTCAAATGGAAAATTATCCACGGCACTCACACACAGATGCATATGTACAATGCTGTGCATGTTGAGACAGACACCCTCACATCCAGTACCACTGCCCATACACTTCACAATTTCACCTAACTCTAGCTCCAACCTGTTGCATTGTTCCATCCATATGTCTTCCAAATACCAGGTGCCTTCAAAAAGGACACAAGATATAAGGCCCTGGTGTCACAGAGTGGGGCGTCCCCACTACAGTTTGTCCCCCAGTACAGTATTCAGTAGTGAATACTGTCCCATGGCCCTTACTCTGTGCAACAGTCACATGCAACTGGACGACTGACACCACTTCATCACTTTGATTGATCAGGCATATGCATTCCAAATAGTTTATGTGTAAACATGAGGTAACTGCTTGTGAGGTCCAATACCAACATTATAATTTTAAGGCAAAGCAAAGTTACTGATTCCCATTCTCTCTCCAATTTGCTGCAGGTTATGCTCATATGTCAACAACTATGTAGCTGTAGAGGGTTTAATTTCAGCCTTTGTCTCATCAGATACAGAAGGAATCTCAACTAAACCGTGCACAGACATCGAATTGATACCAGGCGTATGTGCATTAGTCTAACAACTAGCTAAGCCTGCTTCGTACATTCTCTTGACAGCAAGAAAATGGCTATCACTGGCGACACTTAATCGCCCAATTGCGCACTTCTGCCAGTTTTCCAGCCATTGTCCTGTGTATCGAAGGAAAGTCAAGGTAGTGCACGTCGTTGTCCTGTATAGCTTGTTCTACTGCCCGGTTCGTACTTCGCGTTTCGAACAACTTTATTACAACTGTATGGCACCGTACAGTGCTAGTAAAGTTGTTCGAAGCTTGAAGTACGAGCCGGGCAGTAGAACAAGCTATACAGGACAATGTTCTGCACTACTTTAACTTACCTTCGATACCCAGTGCACCGGCTGGAAAACTGGGAGAAGTGTGCTATTGGGCGATTATTTGCCACAAGTTAAAGCCATTATCTTGCTGCCTACACAACACAAAGCAAGCTTATTGGACTATAGCACACTCGCCTGTTATCTGTTCTACGTACGTTTCAAGTTAATTGCCCCTTGTTCAAGTGTAGGAAGAGAAAAAGGCTAAAACATCTTGAAAGTCCATTTACTCGAGAATCACCAATTACCTCGTTCTGGTTTCCAAACCAAACTAAGTTGCCGCCATTTGTATTATGCGAAACAGCCGTGAGGGCGCCCCTGAACCTCGAACTACTTGCTAGCAATTTTCCCATGTACGTTCAGTAAATCAGATAGTTGGGGGTACAGTATTGTTGTTGGCCTGAAAGATACATCAAGACACACTAGACCGTTGGGTTTGCAAGAGTTTCAAGTCTCCAGAGCAGCCAGTCATATCCAGTGAAAGCATCCCTACCAAACTGCAGTGGCGGATCCAGGGGGGGGGGCACTGGGGGCAATTGCCCCCCCCCTTTTAGTCCCCTCCATCATAATTTCTATTTCCTTGAATACTCATCCAATAGTTGAGTTAGCTCAGGAATCATTCAGAACACTTTTATTTAGTAGTTTACTGCTTTTATAGCTTATTTTCAATTGACACAGCAATTATTTAAGCCAAAACAACATCTCGCGAGCGTTAAGACGGCCATATTATTCAATCTGTGATGTCATAAAAATGGCCGCTTGATGCATAAAATTCTGTTTCATCCATTGCTATTGCTTCTTTTGCTACTATAGTGGTACTGCAGTAGCAGAAGTTACACATTTAGGTGTATATTTAGTCTAAGGGAAGGATCAGATAATGAATTGACAGAAAAATGACAGTTGCCAGGCTTAGCAAAGAGCCTGGAACTGTAGCTACTAAGAGTCTAAAAACCCATGTAAAATGCCCCTATTTTCAAAATTTCTCCGGGGGTGGATGCCCCCGGACCCCCCTACAGGCTGCCCCCCCCTTTACAAATTCCTAGATCCGCCACTGAACTGTCAAATGTTTGCCTACTGCTTTTTGATCTATATGACATTCTGAATGAGCAATTGTTACTTTGTGCCTGGAGGAGGAGTGTGCTGGCTAAAAGTCTACCCTATGATGACTGTATGAGCGAATCATGGCTATAATTATGTGTCATGACTCGCTGGTCCTCCTTTATTGGCCTACGGGTCACTAGACTTCTGTTGTATTTAGGGCTGTACTTCGCAGAAAAACAGTTAAGTATGCTTCCTACCACAATAATATTACTTAAACATGTTCCAGAAACACTTTGCGTTCTTTGGATACACGGCGAAATCTAAAGAAAGATGGTTTTGAGCCTAGCAAACAGAACGCGTCGAGCGCGCGGCCATTTTACAATGCCCGTCAGTGATAACTGGAGCTGTATCTCGCAGAAGAGACGTTCCTTAGGCTTTTTATTAGTATCACTCTATTAACACATGTTTATGACCACATTTCGTTCGATTCAAACACGACGAAACGTCATTAGAGAGGATTTAAAGCTTTGTAAAGAACGACGTGAGCGCCGCCATTTGCAAAATGACAGAAATATATATCCAGAACTTCAATTGTGCTTCAATTTTAGGATGTAGTTCTTCATTTTGACATCTTTAGGACTGTCTCTGTTAGGGTTAGAGTTTTTTCTATATATATATATATATACGAACATGAAGCCATACGAAGACCTAAATCTGAAAACAATATAGGGGCGCCTTCGGCGCCCCAAAAATGGAGGGGAGAAAGCGGTCATTAATAATGCAATGTAGTTGTATATAGTCTCATGGCCCAACCCACCTTTCGGGGGGGGGGGCGGAGTTCAGCATACTTATGCAATATTATGCAAATTATCCGTATTTGCATAATGCCAGTGGTGCAGTCTAGTATCATAGCTATGTTCTAACCAACCACAAGCGATAACCCTAGCAAGTATTATATACAGTTGATTCCTAAATTAGTAACTCTGTTGCTAGCTCAGCAAAGCATTAGTATACTTTTTTATGAATCCGAGCGAAAAAAACGAATCTCTGAGAAAGAAGTTCATAGCTTGAGATCGAGCTATTGTTGATCAAGAACGCTCGTCCACATGTCTAGCGGCAAATCTCCGAGGAACACAGTAGTGAAGAAGTCTGCGACCAGGCCCAAAGCGGCCCCGGCTGACCATCCCAAGTACAGTGAGATGGTCTGTGCCGCCATTGCCGAGTTGAAGGGACGCAATGGGTCGTCGCGTCAAACCATCGCAAAGTATATCAAAGCCCACTACAAAGTTGGAAGGAACTTCGGCGTCTATGTGAACAAGGCCCTGAAGAGCGGCGAAACGAACGGATGGCTTATCCACACTAAGGGATCTGGAGCTACTGGAAGTTTCAAGCTGACCAAAAAGTGTTGGACAACAGATGCAGTCACAAAGAAGGCGGGCTTGAAGCCAAGGAAGCCACCAGCCCAGAAGAATGGTCCAAACCGCATGACCAAAAAGGCTAAGACTGTAGCTAAGCCTAAGGAGAGGCCTACAGAACACAGCCGATCGCCGTTTGAGGACAGTGGGATTCTAGAAGACGAGTATGAAGACGAAGAAGACTCGCTTGAAGATAAGCGAAAAGAGGTTAAGGGGGAAGGAATGATTCAAGTAGACCGTCAGGGTAATTGGCTGAAGGAAGTGATAGAGAAGTTACCTCCGACATTCTCAGGTAAAATCGGCGAGGAAACCTTGACGGCCATTAAGGAAGCAAGTAAGGCCACTTGTCTTGTACTCCGTAAGCACAACAGTCAAGAACGAATAGAGTATCATAAGCGCTTGACCCAAGATAAAACGCTTGAAGAAGAAGAAAGATTGGATCATGATCAGAGAGCAAAGTCAGCAGAGAAGGGAGTTGTGGCTTCAGGGACAGGCATGAAGATTGACCCACACTTTTCTGATGGTTTCCACATGGTAACGACCAACAACCATGTTATAATGAACGATGAAGAGGCCAGGAGTGCAGTGGTGATGTTTGACTATCACATTGACGGTGATAGAAAGACTGGCACAAAGGTGTACAAAGTTCGTTCACTGCTAGAAACTTTCCCTAGGACTACAGGAACAGCTGATACAGTCAACGTGGACTACAGTCTATTGGAACTCGAGGCCGAGGGCAATGACCCATTCCTACTGTCTCGTGGCATAAGGGAGCGTGACTATAATCCACCACATGAGTTGGGGGATGAACATCTTGATACATACCCTGTACTCATGTTCTCCCACCCACGTGGCCTTGCAATGCGAGTCAGTGTTGGGAGGTACCCAGATGTTGCTATAGGAGAATGCATTTCTCACATCAAGCACAATCATCCAAGCTGCAAGGGCAGCTCAGGTGCTAGCCTCTTGGTTTCTACAGAAGTGGAATTCAGAGAATGGGTAGCAACGTTTCTGCACTACCGCCACCATTGGGCTGTAACACATCGAGCAATTTACCTCAAAGGAGTAGAAGAATATAACAAGGAGAAAGGATATGAGGCAATGAAGCCGAAGGACATAACGGATTTTGACTAGGCCTAAAGCCTATCCTGAGTGCACATGCAGTTAATTAAAACAGAAGTTGTAAAGAACTGATATAGCTATAAAATTATACCATTGTTACCACTTTTATTTCACTTATTATATTACTGTATTGATTATGTATTAGTTATAACACCTCCTTGAGGGATGTCGCTGATTTATAAGCACGAGGGGGGAGTGCTTATAAATCAGCGACATCCCGAAAAGGAGGTGTTATAAGTGATTTATTTGCCGAACAAAGGGAAGCGTGGGTGAATGTTAATTGGTTTCTTACCAAATTAGGAAAGCATTAGGGGAGCGCGGGCGAATCCAATGCATTTTCATTCTTTAGGAGAGCTAACTAGCGAGGAGCCAAGCGAGTCAGGCAGAAATGTCGGTACGCTACACCTTCGGAAACCTCTTCCTCTACGGGAAAGACTTCTTGCCCCGTTCCTGCAACGCGAGCGGAGGCGCAAACAAGACTTGGCTGGTGAATCGTGCGTCGGCGGAAGGTTGGCCCGACGGCATTGGAGGCGGAGGGAGCCAAGCTAGCTCAGAGGAATCTGACGGCGGGACAGGACGTTGGATCGGCGATCAGCTGCGGCGAACTGACCGTAATCTGAGTCTCTGTTCGTTCAGTAGCTAGTTAGCTACTTGAGATGTCTTTCCGCCGTGACCAGGTTCTCTCGTGCGGAAGAATCGGCCTCCATCGACGCACAAATTTCGACAGCTGCAGTACGGTAGAACGGCAGTACTCAGTTTGCGCAGTTCTTCCAATAGGATGAAGCTTTTTGCGCCCTTTTCCGTGACTGAAACTATAGGGGCACCATAGATATTCAAAACCCAACCATATTAATAGTTGGGTAGTGTACGAGTTACTGTATGCGTCATTGAACTGTTCTTGTGTTTCATCTGAATGCAAGCACTTGCATGTGAAGTGTTGCTGCTATTGATTGAATTACAGTGAACCCGATTAGATATTTTTGTGAACCCGATTAGATATTCTTGCTCTCCAATGAGATATAATCGCTCTCCTATAAGATATAATCGCTCTCCAATAAGATATAATCGCTGTCTGATAACAAATTGTCACCTCTCACTGCAAGTAGCACTTTTATAGTCACTCAATGAACTTAGCAACCACCTAGCAACGGCAAATAACTTTTATTATTGTCTTGTATAATATTATGGTGGCAACCGAACGTGTGAGTCCAGCTTGTGGAATTACGATCATGTTAGCATGCAGCCTTCAACTCCACTCTGACACTCTACATATAGTTGTCCGGTACTGGTGTCCTGTATTCCTACATATGTCATAGTTAGAGTTTACCAATATACCAGCAATTACACAAAGGCAATGATTAGCACAACATTAATTAATTACATGAGGAGCTAAAAATGAGAGGTGAATTCAATTAATTGATGAATTGATGAATTAATGCCAAATCAATCAATGTACTGATGTGTCCAGTGTAGAGTGGAATGTTGTTACTAGTACATGCAACACAGTAACTGTTATGTGTATAGTCACAATATAATTGGCTAAAATGAGAATTTAATACATGCCACTTCATACCTGCTCTACAGAAATACCAAAACTTTCCATTAATTCATGTAATATTCCTGCCATACTGTCAAGGGGGAGGGACCAGATGATATGAATTACACGGATGGGGTGAATCCTTCAATTTCCTAGTGCTGGACGGTTGGAGAATTTAGCTCTCCTGCCTGTCCTCCTGAGGTTCCATTCTCATTTGTGCAAGTGGGACAGGGGACGACACGAGGGGAGGTGAGGGCTCTGTTACCAGTGAGTGCACAGTCACACTTGAGTACACCTGATCCACAGTCACAGTAGAACCTGGAGTGAGGGGTGGGACAAACAGCCATGTGACTGTCATGTGACTGTCGTGTGACTGTCATGTGACTGTTACTGTTTAAGCAAATGAATGATGGGCACTGGAAGTCTTAAGTTCAAAACTGTAACAGAGACTCACTTGTCGAATCTGATGAACTCCACATTGTGTCCCTTGTGACATTTTTGAATGCAACTTTCACAGACTGTGTCAGCGTCAGACACTTTACAGGTCACACACCTGAGAACAAGGGAGACCCAGTTTGGTGTGAATTGCAGTAACTTTGAATGAATAGTGTACAACACGGCATCCAGGTTGCCGCCAGTCAAAACCCTAACCAAACCTGTGTAATGTCATTGTCTAGTTTACTTAGCCACCAACCCAGCCCAGTCATGCAGGGGTGTCATTTGTTGGGTCAGCCCCACCCACCCATCACTCTCTCCCCACAGCCCCGCCCACCTCTCCCCTCCCCTCAGCCCCACCCACCCATCTCTCTACTCCCCTCAACCCCACCCACCCACCACTCCTCTCCCCTCAACCCCACCCACCCACCACTCCCCTCCCCTCAACCCCACCCACCCACCACTCCCCCTCCCTCAGCCCCACCCACTAACCGGTAGAAGCGGTGCATGGGGTAGCAGTGTGCTCCTGCACTGGTGGACACACCAAACAGACACTGTCCACTGCCGAGGGCATCTTCCAACAATTGACCATTGTCGCTCTCTGCATTGCCAACCAATGAAGGTGTGCAGCCGGTGGCAACACAGATGCCACCCGCCTTGTTGTCAAAGACCTCGTTGTCCTCATAGACTCCGCCCCCTCCATTGGTGATCTCGAGCCCAGCTGACTGTCCATTGAAGATCTTGTTCCTTCGGAGAACAGGGTAGCTCCCGTTGACGAGGACACCTGTTGCCATAGCAATTGCCGCCATGGAGAAGGGATAGCAATTTGTATCATGTTGCACTCAAAGAAATGTGATGTAAAAGGCATGTTTGTGTGTATGTGCCTGTCCCTGTGTGGAATGTGAACATGGTGTGTGTGACTGTGTATGCAGTGTGTGTGTGTGAGAATGTGTGCGCACGTGTGTGTGCGTGTGTGTGTGTGTGTATGTACGTGTGTAGGTATGTGTGTGTTGCAATGGCACAAACTACACTCTCACCTGTCAGTGTGCTGAGGAAGATCTCGTTCTCCTCCAGCTGACCCCTCCCTCTGTTGAATATGCACACGCCCCCTTCCTTCCCGCCATAGATCTTGTTCCTCCTCAGCATAGGGTTGGAGTCTGTCTTGATCCACACATTGGCCAATGCATTGCTGTGGATCACATTGTGCTCAATCACTCCAAGACCTGGGGATGGGAGGGAAGGAGTTATAGTGTACTTGTTTGTTTGCGCATGCGTGCATGTGTGTGTCGTTAGTTACCATTCTTCACATACATGAAGCGTATCCAGTCACTAATTATTTTCTAGTCCCAATGCAAGCAGTTTGGGGTATTCACCATTCACTTTTAATGCCGACAAATATACACTACCTTCTCATGATGCATCAAAACATCCACAGCAACCGAGCACACAAGGATAGCTACCCACCTCTTTCTCCTTTTCACCCCTCCCCACAATACATTTTCACTCCTTATTCCTCCCCACTCCCACCCCCTCACTCCTCCCCACTCCCCACTCCCACCCCCTCACTCCTCCCCACTCCCCACCCCTCCCCCCTCACTCACCTCCAGAGTAAATCAACAAGCCTCCATTTCTCCCAGCATAAATGGCATTGTTCCTAATTAATGACAGGGTTTGACCCTGAGCGAATCTGGATCCCAGAGTAGGCATGGTTGAAAATGTGACACTCCTCCACAACTCTGCCTCCGTTGTCATAGAAATAGATCCCAACTTGCTTACCACTGTGAATGCGGTTGTATCTCAGAATAGGCTCACTCCCTAATAGTACAATATACATAGGCATGCATTCAGTATTGTTCAGTATTGGCTCAATCCCTAATAGTACAGTAAACACAGGTATAGATTCAATATTGCACTAAAACCTCCTCTATACAGTGCACCTACATTAATACATGTGCACAAGTTAAGAAATAGTATTAAAAGCATAGGGACTGTGTTAGGCTGGCTCCACTACAAACCAGGAAGTACACAAGAGATGGTCTAGCACGCCAGACAGAAAATGCACTCAACACACTGACCTGTTGTGATCCAAATGCCGGCAAGAGCGTTGCTATGAATCTCATTACTCTCAATGAGGCCCCTTCCATTGTCATGCTAAAGGAAGACCAAGATTACACACTAGTCAATGGTCATGTGGTCAATGTGTCAATGGTTGTAGATCACCTTGTTACTGTACATGCATGCTTGCCCATTTGTTTGTCTGTGGTCGAGTATCTATGGTCTGTGTGAATCAGTCAATGAATAGAGCATGAAATGCCGTCTAATGCTTAGGGGTTCTAGAGCACTGCTTGGAAAGAGCCTTCCTAGAGGTCATGAGCAACAGTCTTGCTATTCTTGTGGGTCTCTCCTTTTGTTTCTGTTTTCGCTTTGTGGTGTGTTGCCACATCTAATAATCAGCCACTAATGTCCTTCAATTTCGGATACTTAAGGTAAACTGCCATTCAGAGTAATCACTATTGTCATATGTAGCTACTATCCATTGCTATAGCAGCCAGCACTAAAGTTGGATATGACTCAAAGCATCCAAAGTCCTGCTCATTGTGACCAGCGTGGTTTGGTTACTTCACAGAACAAAGAAAATGGGTCAAACTACGTTTAATGTGCAGATTGAGGAGATCATAGCACACGTTGACCCCACTACACTGAGTGTAGCTCACACCTTGTGAACAATACACCGGCTTTGACTACAACATGCTCAACTTGTGTACAGGACAACTCACCACATAGATGCCTCCATGCTGCCCGTGGTGGATCTGGTTGTTCCTGATGATGGGGTTAGACTCGGAGCGGATCTGGATACCAGCCAGTGCATTGCCTGAGGAGGAAGGTCGAAGGTCAGATCTCCCTCGCACCACACCGCCCCATTCTCAAATACAACTATAGTTCATTCTCCAACTCTCAATGTCACTTTCCTTCTTCACACTTGCTTCCTCTCATCTCCACTTCAGTCTTCCCTCTCCTCTCCTCCCTTCCCCTCCCCCTCTCCTCTATATATGTAGCTACTGCCCTCCCCTCCCCCTCTCCTCTCCCCTCCTCTCTCCACCTCTCTTCCCCTCCGCTCCCTCCTCTCCCCTCCCCTCCCCTCCCTTCCCCCTCCCCTCCCTTCCCCTCCCACTCACCATGAATGCTGTTCCCCTCCCCTCCCCTCCCTTCCCCTCCCACTCACCATGAATGCTGTTCCCCTCCAAGAGTCCTCTTCCTCCCCCAAAGAAGTACACTCCTCCTTGCTGACCGTCACAAATCTCGTTATCCTTCAGTGTGGGGTCGCTCTCTCCTGTCACCCACACACCAGCATAGGTGTTGCCATAGACACGGTTTTGAATGAACTGGCCATAGCCCTTCATGAGATGCAGAGAAAGAGGAATGAAGACAACACACAAACACACACATATAGACATACATGCACATACATACTGTACAAATATACATAAAATACACACACATACAATACATACATACATACACACATAACAGTACACCTGTTCACATTCCATACAATTGGAATACAAGAGAAGGGACCAGTATGAAAGAGATGTGTCCTAGTTTAAGTAGAATAGAAATGCACAGAAGTGCTGCATTGGAAGTGGACGGCAATGTATACAACCAGACACACATGTTCAGGTTGCATAAACCCCAATTGTATACTGTATTCTTCATGCATGTAGTAAGCTAATTTAAAATGACTGTTGCACATGACAGTTGTCTTATATACCCATGCTTGATGCTTTGATGTCTGCAAGACCTATAACATTGCACATTAGTGTGTACAAATGCCTGTACAGTGAAATGACTACATACATACGTCGGCCTATTACAGCACCGGGGCTACATACAAGAAGCTATAGTGTACACATGTCCAATGAAAGTTGTGCAATATCAGTAAGTTGGTAGTTGCATGGCCTATGTAGCTAGTTGATTCGCTTCCTCCATTCGTCTCTGTCAGCAGCACATCTTGAGATTTCTGCAGCAGTCATATGTCCTCCCAGATCACTAATGATTGTTTTGAGGAATGTCCTTCTGTTTCCCTGCCCCCTTCGCATAGGACCTGAGCCCTGCCAGAATACTAGGTCTGCCACTGGTTGGTATCTGTCTTTGATGCAGCGAGCAGCATGCCCAACAAAATGTAGGCGCCGGTCTCGTATGATGTCATCTGCTCGTGGTAGGTCTCCGTACAGCTCTACGTTAGTGATGCGATCTCTCCAGTGCACGTTCAGGGCTTTGCGCAGCAAGTTAGAGTAGGTGCCACAGATTCTCGATGTCAGCTGCTCAGTCAAGGTCCAGGTTTCTGCTCCATAAAGCAGAACACTCTCTACTGTGGCTTTGAATACTCTGATCTTAGTGTTACGGCTGCACCCAGACTTCCACACCCTCCACAATTTGTTTGCTGCTTCGTATGCACATGCACGACGTACCACAAAGTCCTTGTTTGATGACATAATCCAGCTGCCAAGGTACCTGAAATCGGCTACCTCAGCAATTTCCCCACCACTCACTCTCAGTGTAGGGTGAGTGTCGCCAGAAAAGTCACCTATTCTGATGTACTCGGTCTTCTTCATGTTGATGTGCAAGCCAACAGCAGCCGCATTTTCCTCAACTGCTGTGAGTAGGGTCTGTGCGTTGGCCATGGTGCCAGACAGGAGGGCGATGTCGTCTGCGAAGTCCAAATCTGTCACATATTTGGCTGGGTGTCGACGCGATAGGCGCTTTTGGATCATGAATCCAACACTGTCATCTGGAATAGCAGCTCTGAGGACATAGTCCACAACAATGACAAACAGATAGGGGGCCAGTGTATCACCTTGTAGGACACCTGCTTCTACTTGAAAGTCTGCACTGCAACCATCTGCAGTCACCACTCGTGCGGCTGTTCCTGAGTACATCGACATTACTGCAGTTACTATCTTGGTGGAGAGACCGTAGTTGTACAGGACTTCTTCCATTCTGGTTCTCGAGATGGAGTCAAATGCTTTTGAAAAGTCAATGAAAGTAACCACACACTGGCATTCCTGCCTCACCGTACACTCTTCAATGATTCGCCGTAGGGCTAGGATATGTTGGACGGTAGATCTGCCTACGCGAAACCCATTCTGATTGGGTCGCAGCAAGGGTTCAACATGTGGTTGGATACGATTGAGCAATATCCTGTTGTACAGTTTAGCAGCGAGTGACATGAGTGCAATACCCCGATAGTTTGCACACACTGAGGCATCCCCCTTCTTGAAGATGGGAATGATGCCAGACACCTTCCATTCATCAGGCACCACTCCAGTCTCAAATGCTTGATTCAGTACTGGCAACAGGATCTCGTGTATGCCAGTGAGCTTAAGCAGCTCAGGTGGAATAGAGTCCATGCCACAGGCCTTTCCTGTCTTCAACTGTGAGGCGGCAGTCGCTATTTCATTTAGTGAGATGGAACCCTCATCAATAGGCAGCATACCCTCATGCACTTGCAGCACTGGCAGAGCAACATCTGGTGGTTTAGATGCTAAAAGCCGCATGAAGTGGTCACGCCACAGAGTCAGTCTGTCCTGCTGAGAGTCTGCTGCAATGCTACAAACTTGTCTACACTTCCTCCCTGTCATTCGATCAATCACTTTCCATGCAGCACTATGCTTTCCATCCTTGCTAGCCTGCTCCACCTCACTGGCCATACTTGCATAGAACACCTCCTCTTTGTCTACATACAGTTGTGCTAGAGATTTTGTTGCATCAGCCATCTTTTGCCTTGAGTCATCACTTCTCACCTCCTTGTATGTTCTTTGAGCCTCCGCTACCAGATCACGCGCTGTGATGATGTCAGTGTCTAACCAAGGCTTGGAGCGTACAAATCGTGGTTTGACTGGAAGATGAGTTTCACATGCAGTTTTGGCAGCAGCAACAAATAGCTCGTAAGATGGTGTATCCCCAGTGGCAGCACAAACATCGGACTCCACTAACTCAGCAATGGGGGCCTCCTTCAACCTTGCATAATCTAAGAAGGGCACCCTGTTGGTCTTCTTAGGAGTAGCTAACTTCATGGTCACTCTAATTTTCATTAGTCGATGGTCTGATGCTGGAGCAACCACACGGTATAGTTGGCAGTCAAGTACAGAGCTAGCAAACTTACGTCTTGTGAGGCAATGGTCGATTCTGGATTGAAATCCTTGTGGTCCACAATGGGTGTACCACTGTCTGCGAGGTTTATCCTTGGCACACTGGGCAGAGAATAGACCCTGCTCCTCCATAAACTCAGCCATTCGTTCTCCATTGTCAGAGGCACTTGAGTGTATTGGGAACTTACAGAAACGAGAGTCAAGTCGTGCATTCATATCACCAAGAACAAAGAGACGGTCTCTCTTAGGTAAGGGATCTATGGTCTGATGTAGCTGTGAGTAGAAGAGATCTTTAGTAGCCGAGTAAGCTACATTGGTAGGGGCATAGGCACAAACCAGATGAGTCCTAGGAGCTCCTTTAGTGTGGCCAGAAAATTGGAGTCGCATGACTCTATCTGACTTGTATTCTACTCTATCAAGACATTTGAAGGCTATTGGAGACACCAGAAACCCTATACCTCCTGAACCACCATCATCCGCAGTGTGAGTAACTAACCTCCATCCGCCTGGTAAATGCAAAACTCTACTGTAGGAGCTTGGACTACTGCTGTGAAATGACTACATAGCAGACAAGTGCATTGTATGCCAAGTGGCACACACATGCATGCACACACACATACACACACACACACACACACACACACACACACACACACACACACACACACACACACACACACACACACACACACACACACACACACACACACACACACATGCACATTGTGCTAGGGTACTGTCTATGTGAACTTTGCGGACCTTGAACTCACCTAATTGAATAAAAATGTATACTGTTAGATGTGTTTGTTAGTAAGGTGCCCTATGTGACTTTGGACTTCCTTAATGGAATAAACATGTGTATTCCATTTGATGAGCTCAAGTTTGGCACTTAGGCCCAATCTACATACACTATGTAGGCTCAAATTGAATGGTCCCACCAGAAGCCACATGAAGAACAAGATGGCGGACGGATGTGGGAGATGTGTGTGATTCCAAACTTCATTTGAAACTTCAATTGAACTTCATTTGTGCGATTTGTGAGATTCGAAACGTCAATGTCAACATCTGAGCCTTGTGTTATGCCTACTTGTTGTCGGTGCAACGGCAACGGCAAATGCAAGAAATGCTCATGCTTTCGCTCTGGGTCTGCGTGCACGGACTGTCTGCCCCTTAGAAGAGGACACTGCGAGAACACTCGACAGAACACTCGACAGGAACCCGCGATCGCTTCAGATCTGGATCTCACAGAGCATGCCTTTCAGGGGACGTCCGAATCTGACAGCGATTCTAGAGAGTCAATTATTCAGGAGGGACAGACGCCTGCCTCCGTCATCCGGCAGCTACAGACCAGTCGGACCCCAGAGCAAGTTCGATCTCTCCCCCTCTTCAACCCGATGTCGTGTGATAAAGCCTCCTGGCAATCCAGATCAGGCAAGGAATTCTCTGATGCCATTGATGACGCCTATTCCCAGATTGTCCACTGGAAACACAATCTGTTCATGGTACCATCTGGATCGCAGGGCAAGAGATTTGTTGGTGAGCTTGCACGCTTGTTCAATGCCTTTGTAGATGAATCTGCGATTGAAGCATTTGCAATCAAAGCAGCCATGACCATGCCAGCACTCTTACTCCAAAAGCCAAGTGTTAAGTCAAAGTCAGCTGATCACGTGAACTGCCTAAGACGTAGATTTGACCTATGGGAGAAGGGAGATATACCGGAACTGGTCAGGGAAGGCTTGGCAATCCAAAGGCAATTGCAAGGGTCTCGATCACGCAGAGAGGAGAGGGAGGAAGCCCGAATTGCACACAGGTTCTCTAAGCTTATGATGGGGGGAAGGGTCAGGGCCGCTCTTCGGTACCTATCCAAGAGACAACATGCAGGACTCCTCAGACTAGACCAACTCACGACTGAAGACACAACCTCTTAGTCCATGAAGACAGTCGGAGAGATCCTCGAGGACAAACACCCTGATGCTGCCCCTGCCTCTGCTGATACCATCCTCAGTATGCCCAATGAAGAGCTTAGAAGCAACGAGTTCCATCCAATCCTATTCGACAGCATAACAGCAGAAGACATTAGAGCATCTGCTCTACGTACAGAGGGTGCTGCTGGCCCTTCAGGACTAGACGCTATGAGCTGGAGGCGCCTATGCACTGCTTTTGGTCAAAGCTCTAATGATCTCTGTCATTCCCTGGCTGCCTTTGCCAGGAAGATTAGTACCACCTATCTAGACCCATCGAGTTTGAAGGCTTACACAGCCTCCAGGCTTATCCCCCTGGACAAATGTCCTGGCGTACGGCCAATCGGGATTGGTGAAGTTTGCCGCAGGATCATTGGGAAGGTCATCATGAAGTGCGCTAAGCAGGACCTACAGCGGGCTGTGGGCTCTCTCCAGCTGTGCACAGGACAAGATGCAGGCTGCAAAGCAGCTGTCCATGCTATGGCCCACATCTTCGCTCAAGATGACACAGAAGCAATGATCTTCGTTGATGCTGCAAATGCATTCAATAGACTGAACAGACAAGTTGCTCTACGTAACACTCAAGTTGTCTGCCCAACCCTTGCCCCCGTCCTGATCAACACCTACGCGAACCTTCCTGGTTGTTTGTGGATGGTGAGCTCATGCTATCTAAGGAAGGTACCACCCAAGGCAATCCCTTGGCCATGGCCATGTATGCAATTGGAACCCAACCTCTGATACGCAGACTTGATGGCATTGCTAAGCAGGTCTGGTATGCTGACGACTCTGCCGCAGGGTCAAGTATAGACAGACTTAAGGCATGGTGGGACAGGTTAGAAGAGATAGGCCCACTATATGGATACTTCCCTAAAAGCTCCAAGACTGGAATCCTAGTGAAGCAGGAAGTTGCTGAGACTGCTAAGGAAGTCTTCCAGGGCACGGGTGTCAAGATCTCCACAGAGGGTAGTAAATACCTAGGAGGTGCTATTGGCACAGCACCTTTCCTAATAGACTTTGTTGAGTAGAAGGTAGAAGAGTGGACAGAAGAAGTAAAAACCCTCAGTGTATTCGCCAGAACACAGCCCCATGCCGCCTATGCGGCATTTACTCATGGCCTCTCATCCAAGTGGAACTACCTTCTGCGTCTTATGGACTTGGAAGCATTGTCAGCCTCTGAGCTGCTACAGCCACTGGAGTGCACAATCCAGTCACAGCTTATCCCCTCATTGACTGGTCAAAACCCTCCAGGGGACTTGATGCGGGAGCTGACTGCACTGCCAGTACACTTGGGTGGACTCGGGCTAATCAACCCAAAGACATCCTCTTCGCAGATACACATGGCCTCAAAGATGATCCTTTGGTAGACCGAGTTCTGCATCAAGATCATCAACTGTCAGATTGCCATGTGGTCCAGCAGCGTGCCAAAGCAGAAGTGCAATCCAAAAGACGAGTCAACCAGCAGGAAGAGGCCTCAAGGCTGCAGAAACGGCTCCCTGTCAACCTCCAACGCTGCATGGAACTGGCACAAGAGAAAGGAGCATCAACTTGGCTTTCTGCACTACCCATCGACAGCCATGGGTTTGCGCTGCACAAGGCGGCTTTCAAGGATGCGTTGTCACTCCGATATGATTGGCCATTGGAGAACTCGCCATCCCATTGCAGCTGTGGCCAACCATTCAGTGTGGAGCATGCTCTGTCTTGCCCAACTGGAGGGTTTCCCTCCATTGAGCATAATGAGGTGAGAGACATGACGGCATCCCTACTAACAGAGGTTTGTCATGGGGTGTCCACTGAACCACACCTGCAACCCTTGACTGGAGAGGCAATGTCCCATCGATCAGCTAATGTGGAGGATGGCGCAAGACTGGATGTTGCAGTACAGGGTTTTTGGGGAGGAAGATTTGAGAAGGCATTCCTCGACATAAGGGTATTCAACCCGAGCGCCCGATCAAACCGGCAAGCCCCCTTGCAGTCCGTCTACAGGCGACATGAACTGGAGAAGAAATGCCAATATGAACAACGGATAAGAGAAGTGGAACATGCAACTTTCACCCCACTGGTGTTGTCATCCACAGGAGGAATGGGCAAAGCAGCAACAGTGTTCTACAAACAACTGGCCTCAATGCTCAGCGAGAAGAGGGATGTCCCCTATAGTAAGACTATGGGATGGCTTCGTTGCCGTTTGAGTTTTGCCTTGCTCCGATGCTCCATTATGTGCATCAGAGGATCCAGATCGTCCCACCACCACCCAGTGATGGAGTCCATTGACCTTCAGCTTGCTGAGGGTCAATTTCATTAACTATCTCATTAACTATCCTATTAATTATTCTGGTCAGTACTTCTTGTATGCCATCCCATGCATGGTGATTAAATCATGTACCAGAAGCCACATTGTGTATATTCAATTAGTGACCCACTAACTGATTATCTATTGTGCATATTCCATTAGTGACCCACTAATGGAATACACATTGTGTATATTCCATTAGTGAGTCCTATAAATATAAATGGGTATATATTATATCCTTAACATGAAGCCATACGAAAATGTAAATTTGAAAACATTATAGGGGCTGCCTTAGGCAGCCCCTAAAAATACACACACATACAATACATACATACATGTACATACATACATACATACACACATTACAGTACACCTGTTTACATTACATACAATTGGAATACAAGAGAAGGGAACAGTATGAAAACAAAGTGTCCTAGTTTAAGTTGAATGGAAATGCACAGAAGTGCTGCATTGGAAGTGGACGGCAATGTATACAACCAGCGTAGTGTCCTTACAAGAACTGGCCCCTCCCTCACCTTCCCTTCCCTCCCCTTCTCACACACCTTCTTGTGAATATACACGCCTCCGGTCTTGCCGTGGTGGATGAGGTTCTTGTAGAAGACAGGATTGGCTTGGCTCCTGATCTCCACACTGGCGATCCAATTGGAGTATATGTCATTAGCTTCCATGTAGCCTTGGCCACTGTCAAAGACAAAGAAGCCACAGTCCTTGCCATGGTGCACCTGGGGGGAGGGGCAGGTGGGAAGAGAAATGGGAGAAGCGGGTGAGAGGGGAGGGAGTGAAGGGAGGTGGGTGGGTTGTCATCTGAGCTCATGAAGCATGTGTACTTTGCAAGAATCAATACAACCATATACGTTCATTACTAAACTCTCTCCTCCCCTCTCTGTACGTAATTGTGAGTGAATGGGCAATGTGTGCGTGTGCGTGCATGCTTGTGTGTGTGTGTGTGTGTGTGTGTGTGTGTGTGTGTGTGTGGTGTGTGTGGTGTGTGACGTCATAAAAATGGCGGCCCGAAGGCGGGAAACGGCTCAAGTTAGGCTTCCTTTTATGTAGCTTTTCGCTCAGCAGGAATGGTTTGAGGACGTGTACAACACACCTCGGCGAAGAATGAGCGAGCTACGGAAGCCAGAAGATCAGCCGTCCATCGTTAGGAACAGCAGAAGTAGGGCGTTTCCCGCGGGCAAAGTAAGTGATCTACACCACACCACGCAAGCTCTTGGGGCTAATCTGAGGCCCGATCCGTCACTGTCAGACGTCAGTCAGAGCTGTGGGACCAGATACCATCTGCGACAAACGAACTCACGCACTCAACGATCAGATTATAGTAACTTGCCTAATGCCCGCGTACCTGTGAATATGAAACAACAATCGTCAGATTCTGGCGATCTACGGAAGACATCATCTGTCTGCCCATTTTGCAGCAAGACTTTCAAAGTCTTAGGAAAACATCTACAGTACTGTAAGGAGAGAAAAGGTAGACCTTATGACGATTTCTTGGCAGTGAATAACGGTAGTCAGCGTAAAGTTACTAAACCAATGGCATCTCAACCAGTGCATAATTTATGTCCTCATTGTAACCAGTCCTTCAGCAGATTAGACCTCCATCTTCGCAGGAATGCGTCATGCTCGACTAAGGCCAATAAGATGTTTGTTACAGCAGAGTCCCAGCAACAATCGCACAGTGGACAGATAACAGACACATGGTCTTATAATACTTTCCAAAAGTCTGAGTTTGAGCAAAGTGAATTACCAGCTTTTCATCTGAAACCAGCGATATCATTACCAAATTGTCAACAGAAGCATGAGTGGTTTGAGGTTAATCAGCACATTGAAGTTCACATTGCCCCACGTGTATATGCAGCCAATACAGTAGAGGAGAAGAATGCTATTCTATCAGCAGATTTGTACGATCACCTGGCACAAAAGTTTGGTACGGTTCCACCACATACAAAGAAAGTAGGGAGAAAGCCACACAACCGGACTATCAAAAAAGTGAGAGAGATGAAGAATAAGCTGAAACGAGATTTTAGAAATGCAAAGAAAAGGAATGCACCGAAAGAAGAATTAGCTGAATGCGCGAAGAGCTACCATCAATGCTTAAGAGAACTAAATAGACTTTTGAAAGAGACCAATGATCGAGGTGATGAAAGGAATGCAGCGAGTACCAGAAATAAGTTCAATCACAATTTTTGGAAGTTTACGAAAAACCTTCTAGACGATGAGAATGTTGAGACCACCCAACCTACTTTCTCAAAGGAAGAAGCTCATAGCTATTTTAGCCGTGTGTACTCATCATCCCCTCATGTCTTCGTTGATCCCCCATGGCTTCCGAGAGCCCCAGATCCAGGTGTTGTCTTTAACATAGCTGAATTTGAAGTGGAAGAGATTGAAGAGGCTGTTAGAAGATCTAGATCATCATCTACACCGAGTCCGCTAGATCAGATTGGCTATCGTGTCTTCAAAATGTGCCCAGCCATAGTTCCAATACTTGTACATATTTTCAACATGGCTTGGTGTACTGGAACTATTCCAACATCGTGGCAGGTGGCGATGATCAAATTACTACCAAAGAGCACTAGTGCAAGTGATCCAGCCGACCCTTCCCTTTTCCGACCTATAGCCCTGACATCGTGTATAGGAAAACTTTACACATCCATTCTAAAAAAGCGACTGATGGTTTTCATGACTGGCAACCACTACATCAATCAAGATGTTCAGAAAGCCTTTTTAGATGGAGTCCCTGGTTGTGTTGAACACCAGTTTAAACTGTGGTCAGCTCTAACAGATGCTCGTCGTAACCAACGGAATATACATGTTTGCTGGTTGGATATAGCTAATGCTTATGGCAGCGTACATCATAACCTGATAGTTCATGCTCTACACCATTATCATCTCCCTGCACATTTCATCCGCATTGTGAGCAGTCTTTATTCCAATCTTTGCGCGGTAGTATCCACACACCAATGGATATCAAATCCTTTTCATCTTCAGATTGGAGTTTATCAAGGTGACCCCCTATCTGCTGCCATTTTCAATGTTGTGATAAATCTACTGTTGGATACCATCCAATCCCAATGTCATCACATAGGGTATCGTTTCAGCAGCTCCTCAGTGGTCATTCCAGCCTTACAGTATGCCGATGACACTTGCCTTGTTTCTAATAGTAAAGAGAATTGTCAGACCATGTTAGACGTTACACAACGTTGGTTAGAGTGGGCCTTAATGAAGGCAAAGGTGAACAAATGTGTAGCGGTGGCAATCACAGGTCAAACAGGCAGGGTATATGACCCAAAACTGGCAATGGCTGGGGAACCCTTACCTTTTCTAGCAGACAAAGCTGTCAAATTTCTTGGCCTTCCCATTACCACACGTTTTGACAGTGAAGAGATTAAATCTAACTTGATGTCTAAGCTAGAAAGGTACCTCACTCGGGTTCATGAAGCACCCCTTACCAAACAACAGAAGTTACGCATCTACAAAGAAGCTCTGATCCCTCGTCTTAACTGGCTACTGACCATAGCTGATCTTCCTCTAACATGGGTTGAACGCACTTTGGAGCCACTAGCCAGGAAGTACCTAAAGATATGGAGTGGGCTTCCAAGATGTGCAGACCCATCTCGGCTATATCTCCCAAGATCATTAGGAGGCCTGGAGATGCCATCTTTGCCAACAGTTTTTAAGAAGCTACAAGTTACCAGATACACTGGATTACTGACATCCCGAGATGCATGCTGCAGATTTCTAGCCCAAAGACAGAGTGATCATGACAAAGGAATGGCAAAGAAATTCTTAGCTGCAGTAGAAGCAAACCAGATTGTATCCCAACACCCAGAACTATCCAGGAAGCAAATCTCCAAGCATGCAGCAACTGAAGTATTTGAGGCAGACACTCAAGCTCACTTGCACCATGCACGAAGCTTACAGAGAGAAAAGGATCTCATACAGCAAGAGAACAAAGCAGATGATCAGTGGACAGTAGCTACAACCAAACTACCTGAGAACATTTTTGCTTTTGGCATGAAAGCCATTACTGACACTCTCCCACACAATAGCAACCTTTGCCTTTGGAAGAAGATCCAAAGTGATCACTGCCCCATATGTTCCAGTGACAGCATCAAACATCGTCAGACGCAATTGCATGTACTGAACAACTGTCCCACTGCACTCAAACAAGGCCGATACAATGTCAGACACGACAAGGTCCTGTTGATCCTTTTTCATCATCTGCAGGCCAACATTCCACCCTCGTTTTCTGTTACGGCAGACCTAGATGGTACAGACTATCGTATCCCCCAATACCTACTGACCGACCTAAGACCAGACATCATTGTCATTCATCATTTTTAAGCTCACTGTTTGCTGGGAAGGAAATTTCCAGGACGCTGCAATCAGGAAGGAGGCCAAATATCTACACCTTCTAGAAGTAGTGAGGCAGAAAGGTATTGCAGGAAGCCTGCATACCATACAGGTTGGCAGCAGAGGCTTCCTAGACGTTCGAAGCCTAGACTATCTCTTTAACCTAACGAACACCAACAGAACCACAAGATATCAAGTGCAAGAGCAACTCATACAAGCAGCGCTATGTGGCTCATACACTATCTGGGCACTGAGAAACGCAGCAAGTTTTTCATCATACAGCAGTTAAACACATAAGGTATTATTCACTGTAACACATTTTTTCCAAGCAGTATCATAGTGTACATGTAATGTCATTGCTAGTCTCTGTACGTAGGTTATAGCTATCATACACCATTGTTGTTGAGGTCAGGACTAACTGATGTGCCATGTGTTCCACAGCATGCTGAGCATCACCTGTTTTAAACTCAACACCATTTCTTTTGCTCTGTACTGTTGTTGAGTAAATGAAATGTGAATTTAAAAAAAAAAAAGTGTGTGTGTGTGTGTGTGTGTGTGTGCATGCACATGCATTGCTTTGACAGAAGAGTTATAAGCTCTTTGTGTATTAAGGTTTAGTGATTATGTCACTTTGTATGATCAATACTCCCCTAGTCCTCCTCCATCTCTTATGGTCACTTTAACATGTTCCCCCCTCCCCCCCAGGGATGCTGCTCAGCACAAGGCATATTGACACACACACACACACACACACACACACACACACACACACACACACACACACATACACACACACACACACACACACACACACACACACACACACACACACACACACACACACACACACACACACACACACACACACACATGCCCACAACAACATACATTCAATGTCAAGTTGACCATGGCACAGTCCTTTGCCTCAGGCTGGAACTGAACAAGAAACTTCCAATCCTCCTCCAACAATACCTTTTCATTCCTCATCCCTCCCCACTCCCACCCCCTCACCCCTCCCCACTCCTCACCCTCTCACCCTCCCCCACTCCCACCCCCTCACCCCACTCCACTCCCCACCCCTTCACCACTTACCTCCAGAGTAAATCAACAAGCCTCCATTTCTTCCAGCATAAATGGCATTATTCCTAATGACAGGGTTTGACCCTGAGCGAATCTGAATCCCAGAGTAGATGTGGTTGAAATGTGACACTCCTCCACAACTCCGCCTCCGTTGTCATAGAATTAGATCCAACTTGCTTGCCACTGTGAATGTGGTTGTATCTCAGAATTGGCTCACTTCCTAATAGTACAGTAAACATAGGCATACATTCAGTATTGTTCAGTATTGGCTCAATCACTAATAGTACAGTAAACACAAGTATAGATTCAATATTACACTAAAACCTCCACTATACAGTGCACCCACATTTATACATTAAAACCCTAGGGACTGTGTTAGGCTGGCTCCAATACACACCAGGAAGTACAGAAGAGATGGTCTAGCATGCCAGACAGAAAATGCACAAACACTCAACACACTGACCTGTTGTGATCTTCTGTCAAAGCAATATATGTACACTCACACCCATAAACAAACACACAACACAACACACACACAACACACGCACACACGACATACGCACACACAACACAACACAACACACACAACACACGTGCACGCACACACAACACAACACAACACACGCACACACAACACACGCACACACAACACAACACAACACACACACACACAACACGCACACACAACACACGCACACACAACACACACACACACAACACAACACAACACACGCACACACAACACACGCACACACAACACACGCACACACAACACATGCACACACAACACAACACAACACACGCACACACAACACACGCACACACAACACAACACACGCACACACAACACACGCACACACAACACAACACACGCACACACAACACACGCACACACAACACAACACAACACACGCACACACAACACACGCACACACAACACACGCACACACGACACACACACAAGACGTGCACACACGAGATTATCATGGGATGACTTTCCGCCAATTGAGAGGTCATCCTTGCTGCTGCTTTGCACGTTTTACTGACCTGCTGTATATATATATATGGTCATGTTCCTGTGCCAATGTAAATACCAACCGGTCACCTTCCTCTACAATTTTATTCATAGGTAAGCATGTTATTTAGTGTGACCCCTTAATAATATTCATGACATTTTAATGACATTCATTAGCGGTTATCTTTCTGTCCCTATATAGTCCAAGGCAAGGAATCTGGACACAACACTTTGGCCAGTGTAGGTGGTTGCAATGGCTGAAGGCGGGGAAGGTTTGCCTGAAGCATTTCAAGTGGACACCTGGGATGATGATTACAAATGTGAAGAGGAAGAAGAAGGAGAAGGAAAAGAAGAATTGCTGAAAAGGAGACAATCGCAAGCTTCCGAACTTGGTATGATTAAAGTCAGCGATGCCGACTGGACAGACAAGGTGATGAAGAAGATGAGCGATATCACAGGTAAGGAGTGGACGGAAAAAGAAGCAAAACACATAACTAGAGCCATTCAGAAGGCCTCAAAGGCCAATTGCCTTGTGCGACGAGGCTGCAACAGTCAAGAGCGTATAGAGCACCACGAGCGCCTAGCTCGCAAAGCAAGGGATGCACAGACGAAGAAGTATCACGAGGAGAAAGCCAGGAAGAAAAGTCTAAGTTTGGGGACAGGTATGTTGCTGGCGCCATGGTCTCCCTTAGGCTACCTTGTTGTCACTAACAACCATGTCGTTATGAACGAGGAGGAGGCGAAGGGTGCACAAGTCTTATTTAACTACCTCACCGATGGCAGCAAAGAAGGCACTAAAGTGTATGGTGTGCGCCAGCTGGTTGTATTCTCCCCTCTTACAGAGAGTGCAGAAGATTGGGCAACACTGGACTTTAGCATTTTGATTCTTGAGACCAACCCCCCTAACAAATTCCTGGATGGTACTGATGTGATGTATGACTCGAGTGATCGAATATACATGCATGTGGGGGCACCGTTAATCATGTTTTCACACCCTCTCAACCTAGCAATGCGAGTAAGTGTTGGGCCGTGTCCAAAGCATCTTCCTCACCCAGTAGAACACATTCGGCACGCCTTACCAACTGATAAGGGAAGCTCAGGTAGTAACCTCTTGTATTGGTCTTCTAGCAACGATAGCTTCAAGTTCTTGAGCTGCGCTTTTGTTCACTACCGCCATGGTCTTGCAGTGGCTTGGCAGGCAATTGGACCAATGCTGGCGGATAAATTTGACATGGATTTGAGCAAGAAGTGTCAAATAAAATTTGGCCAAGAGCAAAGCAAGCAAGAAGAAATTGAAAACTAAAGGCAAACTTTGTTATTTGCAGCTAACTAATATTATACTATATAGATACAATCTTGAATCTTCCATATTATATTGAACATGTATGTCTTGTATCCAAATTGTGGAATGTTATGGGTACATATACATACGTAGCTATATCTTGCATGTATAACAGTGATCCATCCATTGGCACATACATACAGAGCATGCATGCATATGCATGTGACCAGGTAGAGGAGAAAATGCCAAATGCCAACAATGTTAACCATCTCTGGTATGGACTGCACACATGCATGAGAATAATTTGCACAATGTGAGCATGCAACAAGTATACTGCTATGCAGTGCATCTTTATAGCTATAATAGGCAATTGCCACTATTAATTAAGATAATCATCAATTGTGAATATGTACGTACTCCACAACAAGTAACCTACATCTACATGTACATTCATGCTATAATTGTACATATTTTACTGTAGATCAATACAGCTATAATTATACCAGCAATTACACAAAGGCAATGATTACCACGAAATTAATTACATGAGGGGCTAAAAATGAGAGATGAATTCAATTAATTGATGAATTGATGAATAAATGCCAAATCAAGCAATGTACTGATGTGTCCAGTGTAGAGTGGAATGTTGTTACTAGTACATGCAACACAGTAACTGTTATGTGTATAGTCACAATATAATTGGCTAAAATGAGAATTCAATACATGCCACTTCATACCTGCTCTACAGAAATACCAAAACTTTCCATTAATTCATGTAATATTCCTGCCATACTGTCAAGGGGGAGGGACCAGATGATATGAATTACACGGATGGGGTGAATCCTTCAATTTCCTAGTGCTGGACGGTTGGAGAATTTAGCTCTCCAGCTTGTCCTCCTGAGGTTCCATTCTCATTTGTGCAAGTGGGACAGGGGACGACACGAGGGGAGGTGAGGGCTCTGTTACCAGTGAGTGCACAGTCACACTTGAGTGCACCTGATCTACAGTCACAGTAGAACCTTGAGTGAGGGGTGGGATCAGCAGTCATGTGACTGTCATGTGACCGTTGTGTGACTGTCATGTGACTGTCATGTGATTGTTACTGTTCAGGCAAATGAATGATGGTCACTGGAACAAACCTGTAACAGAGACTCACTTGTCGAATCTGATGAACTCCACATTGTATCCCTTGTGACATTTTTGAATGCAACTTTCACAGACTGTGTCAGCGTCAGACAAGGTCACACACCTGAGAACAAGGGAGGACCAGTTTGGTGCTCATTGCAGTAACTTTGAATGAATAGTGTACAATACAGCATCCAGGTTGCCGCCAGTCAAAACCCTAACCAAACCTGTGTAATGTCATTGTCTAGTTTACTTAGCTACCAACCCAACCCACTCATGCAGGGGCGTCGTTTGTTGGGTCAGCCCCACTCCCAACCACTCCCCTCTCCTCAGCCCCACCCACCCACCATTCCCCTCCCTCAGCCCCGCCCACCCATAACTCCCCTCTCCTTAACCCCATCCACCCACCACTCCCCTCCCTCAACCCCGCCCACTCATCACTCCCCTCCCCTCAGCCCCACCCACTAACCGGTAGAAGCGGTGCATGGGGTAGCAGTGTGCTCCTGCACTGGTGGACACACCAAACAGACACTGCCCACTGCCGAGGGCATCTTCCAACAATTGACCATTGTCGCTCTCTGCATTGCCAACCAACGAAGGCATGCAGCCGGTGGCAACACAGATGCCACCAGCCTTGTTGTCAAAGACCTCGTTGTCCCCATAGACTCCGCCCCCTCCGTTGGTGATCTCGAGCCCAGCTGACTGTCCATTGAAGATCTTGTTCCTTCAGAGAACAGGGTAGCTCCCGTTGACAAGGACACCTGTTGCCATAGCAATTGCCGCCATGGAGAAGGGATAGCAATTTGTATCATGTTGCACTCAAAGAAATGTGATGTAAAAGGCATGTTTGTGTGTATGTGCCTGTTCCTGTGTGTGGCATGTGAACATGGTGTGTGTGACTGTGTATGCAGTGTGTGTGTGAGAATGTGTGCGCGCGCATGTGTGTGTGAGTGTGCGCACGCGTGTGTAGGTATGTGTGCGTTGCAATGGCACAAACTACCTGCTCACCTGTCAGCGTGCTGAGGAAGATCTCGTTCTCCTCCAGTTGACCCCTCCCTCTGTTGAATATGCACACGCCCCCTTCCTTCCCGCCATAGATCTTGTTCCTCCTCAGCATAGGGTTGGAGTCTGTCTTGATCCACACATTGGCCAACGCATTGCTGTGGATCACATTGTGCTCAATCACTCCAAGACCTGGGGATGGGAGGGACGGAGTTATAGCGTGTGTGTCTGTCTGTGCATGCGTGCGTGCGTGTGTAGTTACCATTCTTCACATACATGAAGCGTATCCAGTCACTAATTATTTCCTAGTTCCAATGCAAGCAGTTTGGGGCATTTGCCATTCAGTTTCAATGCCGACAAATATACACTACCTTCTCATGATGCATCACAACACCCACAGCAACCAAGCACACAAGGATACCCATCTCCTTCCTCTTCAACCATCGATCCCCACAATACCTTTTCACTCCTCATCCCTTCCCAGTCCCATCCATTCACCCCTCACCCCTCTTCACTCTCATCCCCTCACCCCTTCCCACTCCTCACCCCCCCCACTGCCACCCCCTCACTCCTCCCCATCTCCACCCCTCCCCCCTCACTCACCTCCAGAGTAAATCAACAAGCCTCCATTTCTCCCAGCATAAATGGCATTGTTCCTAATGACAGGGTTTGACCCTGAGCGAATCTGGATCCCAGAGTAGGCGTGGTTGAAAATGTGACACTCCTCCACAACTCCGCCTCCGTTGTCATAGAAATAGATCCCAACTTGCTTACCACTGTGAATGCGGTTGTATCTCAGAATAGGCTCACTCCCTAAAAGTACAGTAAACATAGGCATACATTCAGTATTGTTCAGTATTGGCTCAATCCATAATAGTACAATAAACATAGGCATGCATTCAGTATTATTCAGTATTGGCTAAATCCCTAATAGTACAATAATTACAGGTATGAATTCAACATTACACTAAACCTCCACAATACAGTGCACCTACATTTATACGTGTGCACAAGTTAAGAAATAGTATTAAAATCCTAGGGACTGTGTTAGGCTGGCTCCACTACAAACCAGGAGGTAGAAGAGATGGTCTAGCTCGCCAGACAGAAAATGCACTCAGCACATTCAACTGACCTGTGGTGATCCAAATGCCGGCAAGAGCGTTGCTATGAATCTCATTACTCTCAATGAGGCCCCTTCCATTGTCATGCTAAAGGAAGACCAAGATTACACACTAGTCAATGGTCATGTGGTCAATGTGTCAATGGTTGTAGATCACCTTGTTACTGTACATGCATGCTTGCCCATTTGTTCGTCTGTGGTCGAGTATCTATGGTCTGTGTGAATCAGTCAATGAATAGAGCGTGAAATGCCATCTAATGCTTAGGGGTTCTAGAGCACTGCTCGGAAAGAGCCTTCCTAGAGGTCATGAGCAACAGTCTTGCTATTCTTGTGGGTCTCTCCTTTTGTTTCTGTTTTCACTTTGTGGTGTGTTGCCACATCTAATAATCAGCCACTGATGTCCTTCAATTTCGGACTATCTATCCGTTGCTATAGCAGCCAGCACTTAAGCTGGATATGACTCAAAGCATCCAAGGTCCTGCTCATTGTGACCAGCGTGGTTTGGTTACTTTACAGAACAATGTAAATGGGTCAAACTACGTTTCATGTGCAGATTGAGGGGATCATAGCACACGTTGACCCCACTACACTGAGTGTAGCTCACACCTTGTGAACAATACACTGGCTTTGACTACAAGGTGCTCAACTTGTGTACAGGACGACTCACCACATAGATGCCTCCATGCTGCCCGTGGTGGATCTGGTTGTTCCTGATGATGGGGTTAGACTCTGGATACGGATGGAGCGGATCTGGATACCAGCCAGTGCATTGCCTGAGGAGGTAGGTCGAAGGTCAGATCTCCCTCGCACCACACCGCCCCATTCTCAAATACAACTATAGTTCATTCTCCATCTCTCAATGTCACTTTCCTTCTTCACACTTGCTTCCTCTCATCTCCACTTCAGTCTTCCCTCTCCTCCCCTCCTTTCCCCTCCCCTCCCCTCTGCTCACCTCCCCTCTCCTCCCTTCCCTTCCCACTCCCCTCTCCTCCCCTCTCCTCCCTCCCTTCCCCTCCCCCTCCCCTCTATATATGTAGCTACTGCCCTCC
>OZ025869.1:3294093-3304093 GCA_964019415.1 Ianthella basta | reverse complement strand
GGCCCATTCCTACTGTCTCGAGGCATGCGGCCAAGTGAATATAATTCACCACATGAGTATGGTGATAAAGGTTGTCTTAAGGCACTCCCTGTACTCATGTTCAGCTATCCACGTGGCCTAGCGATGCGAGTCAGTGTTGGGAGGTACCCAGATGTTGGCATAGGCAAACGTGTTTCTCATGTTAAGCACAACCTTCCAAGCTGCAAGGGCAGCTCAGGTGCATACCTCTTGATTTCTGAAGAAGTGGAATTCAGAGAATGGATGGCAACGTTCCTGCACTACCGCCATGGTTGGGCTGTAACACATCGGGCAATTTATCTCAAAGAAGTGGAAGAATATAACAAGATGAGAGGATATGAGGCAATGAAGCCGTTTGGCATAGCAGCTTCATAAATTAAACCATAAAAGATGTGAGTCCAGCTTGTGGATTTATTATCATGTAAGCATGCAACCTTCAACTCCATTCTGACACTCTCTACAGTTGTCCGGTACTGCCGTCCTGTATTCCTGTGTCATTCTTACAGTTGACCAATATACCAGCAATTACACAAGGGCAATGATTAACACAACATTAATTAATTACATGAGGGGCTAAAAATGAGAGATGAATTCAATTAATTGATGAATTGATGAATAAATGCCAAATCAATCAATGTACTCATGTGTCCAGTGTAGAGTGGAATGTTGTTACTAGTACATGCAACACAGTAACTGTTATGTGTATAGTCACAATATAATTGGCTAAAATGAGAATTCAATACATGCCACTTCATACCTGCTCTACAGAAATACCAAAACTTTCCATTTATTCATGTAATATTCCTGCCATACTGTCAAGGGGGAGGGACCAGATGATATGAATTACATGGATGGGGTGAATCCTTCAATTTCCTAGTGCTGGACGGTTGGAGAATTTAGCTCTCCAGCTTGTCCTCCTGAGGTTCCATTCTCATTTGTGCAAGTGGGACAGGGGACGACACGAGGGGAGGTGAGGGCTCTGTTACCAGTGAGTGCACAGTCACACTTGAGTGCACCTGATCCACAGTCACAGTAGAACCTGGAGTGAGGGGTGGGGCAAACAGTCATGTGATTGTCATGTGACCATTGTGTGATTGTCGTGTGACTGCTACTGTTCAAACAAGTGAATGATGGTCACTGGAAGTTTTCAGCTCAAATCTGTAACAGAGACTCACTTGTCGAATCTGATGAACTCCACATTGTGTCCCTTGTGACATTTTTGAATGCAACTTTCACAGACTGTGTCAGCGTCAGACACTTTACAGGTCACACACCTGAGAACAAGGGAGACCCAGTTTGGTGTGAATTGCAGTAACTTTGAATGAATAGTGTACAATACAGCATCCAGGTTGCCGCCAGTCAAAACCCTAACCAAACCTGTGTAGTGTCATTGTCTAGTTTACTTAGCCGCCAACCCAGCCCACTCATGCAGGGGTGTCATTTGTTGGGTCAGCCCCACCCACCCATCACTCTATCCCCACAGCCCCACCCACCTCTCCCCTCCCCTCAGCCCCACCCACCCATCTCTCTACTCCCCTCAACCCCACCCACCCACCACTCCCCTGTCCTCAACCCCACCCACCCATCACTCCCCTCCCCTCAGCCCCACCCACTAACCTGTAGAAGCGGTGCATGGGGTAGCAGTGTGCTCCTGCACTGGTGGACACACCAAACAGACACTGTCCACTGCCGAGGGCATCTTCCAACAATTGACCATTGTCGCTCTCTGCATTACCAACCAATGAAGGCGTGCAGCCGGTGGCTACACAGATGCCACCCGCTTTGTTGTCAAAGACCTCGTTGTCCTCATAGACTCCGCCCCCTCCGTTGGTGATCTCGAGCCCAGCTGACTGTCCATTGAAGATCTTGTTCCTTCGGAGAACAGGGTAGCTCCCGTTGACAAGGACACCTGTTGCCATAGCAATTGCCGCCATGGAGAAGGGATAGCAATTTGTATCATGTTGCACTCTAAGAAATGTGATGTAATAGGCATGTCTGTGTGTATGTGCCTGTCCCTGTGTGTGGCATGTGAACATGGTGTGTGTGTGTGTGTGTGTGTGTGTGTGTGTGTGTGTGTGTGTGTGTGTGTGTGTGTGTGTGTGTGTGTACGTGTGTAGGTATGTGTGTGTTGCAATGGCACAAACTACTCTCTCACCTGTCAGTGTGCTGAGGAAGATCTCATTCTCCTCCAGTTGACCCCTCCCTCTGTTGAATATGCACACGCCCCCTTCCTTCCCGCCATAGATCTTGTTCCTCCTCAGCATAGGGTTGGAGTCTGTCTTGATCCACACATTGGCCAATGCATTGCTGTGGATCACATTGTGCTCAATCACTCCAAGGCCTGGGGATGAGAGTGAAGGAGTTATAGCATGTGTGTTTGTCTGTGCATGCGTGCGTGTGTGTGTCGTTAGTTACCATTCTTCACATACATGAAGCGTATCCAGTCACTAATTATTTCCTAGTCCCAATGCAAGCAGTTTGGGGCATTTGCCATTCACTTTCAATGCCGACAAACATTACACTACCTTCACATGATGCATCAAAACACCCACAGCAACCAAGCACACAAGGATACCCATCTCCTTCCTCTTCATCCATCCCCACAATACCTTTTCACTCCTCATCCCTTCCCACTCCCATCCATTCACTCCTCCTCATTCCCACCCCTCACCCCTCTCCACTCTCATCCTCTCACCCCTTCCCTCTCCTCACCCCCTCACCCTCTCCCACTCCCACCCCCCTCATCTCCTCCCCACTCCCCACCCCTCCCCCCTCACTCACCTCCAGAGTAAATCAGCAAGCCTCCATTTCTCCCAGCGTAAATGGCATTGTTCCTAATCACAGGGTTTGACCCTGAGCGAATCTGGATCCCAGAGTAGGCATGGTTGAAAATGTGACACTCCTCCACAACTCCGCCTCCGTTGTCATAGAAATAGATCCCTACTTGCTTGCCACTGTGAATGCGGTTGTATCTCAGAATAGGCTCACTCCCTAAAAGTACAGTAAACATAGGCATACGTTCAGTATTGTTCAGTATTGGCTCAATCCATAATAGTACAGTAAACATAGGCATGCATTCAGTATTATTCAGTATTGGCTAAATCCCTAATAGTACATAAATACAGGTATGAATTCAACATTACACTAAAACCTCCACAATATAGTGCACCTACATTTATACATGTGCACAAGTTAAGAAATAGTATTAAAAGCATAGGGACTGTGTTAGGCTGGCTCCACTACAAACCAGGAAGTACAGAAGAGATGGTCTAGCACACCAGAACGAAAATGCACTCAACACACTGACCTGTTGTGATCCAAATGCCGGCAAGAGCGTTGCTATGAATCTCATTACTCTCAATGAGGCCCCTTCCATTGTCATGCTAAAGGAAGACCAAGATTACACACTAGTCAATGGTCATGTGGTCAATGTGTCAATGGTTGTAGATCACCTTGTTACTGTACATGCATGCTTGCCCATTTGTTCGTCTGTGGTCGAGTATCTATGGTCTGTGTGAATCAGTCAATGAATAGAGCATGAAATGTCGTCTAAAGCTTAGGGGTTCTAGAGCACTGCTTGGAAAGAGCCTTCCTAGAGGTCTTGAGCAACAGTCTTGCTATTCTTGTGGGTCTCTCCTTTTGTTTCTGTTTTCGCTTTGTGGTGTGTTGCCACATCTAATAATCAGCCACTGATGTCCTTCAATTTTGGACACTCAAGATAAACTGCCATTCAGAGTAATCTCTAATGTCATATGTAGTTACAATCCGTTGCTATAGCAGCCAGCACTAAAGTTTGATATGACTCAAAGCATCCAAAGTCCCGATCATTGTGACCAGCGTGGTTTGGTTACTTCACAGAACAATGAAAATGGGTCAAACTACGTTTAATGTGCAGATTGAGGGGATCATAGCACACATTCACCCCACTACACTGAGTGTAGCTCACACCTTGTGAACAATACACTGGCTTTGACTACAAGATGCCCAACTTGTGTACAGGACAACTCACCACATAGATGCCTCCATGCTGCCCGTGGTGGATCTGGTTGTTCCTGATGATGGGGTTAGACTCGGAGCGGATCTGGATACCAGCCAGTGCATTGCCTGAGGAGGAAGGTCGAAGGTCAGATCTCCCTCGCACCACACCATTCTCAGTCATTCTTCACATCTCATTGTCATTTTCCTTCTTTACACTTACTTCTTCTCAGCTCCACTTCAATCTTCCTCCCCTCTCCTCTCCTCCATGCCCCCTCTCCCCTCCCCTCCCTTCCCCTCCCTCTCCCCCTCCCCTCCCACTCACCATGAATGCTGTTCCCCTCCAAGAGTCCTCTTCCTCCCCCAAAGAAGTACACCCCTCCTTGCTGACCGTCACAGATCTCGTTATCCTTCAGTGTGGGGTCACTCTCTCCTGTCACCCATACACCAGCATAGGTGTTGCCATAGACACGGTTTTGAATGAACTGGCCATAGCCCTTCATATGAGATGCAGAGAAAGAGGATTGAAAACAACACACACACATACAGACATACATGCACATACATACTGTACAAATATACATAAAATACACACACACACATACAATACATACATACAAACACACATTAAAGTACACCTGTTCACATTACATACAATTGGAATACAAGAGAATGGAACAGTATGAAAAAGAAGTGTCCTAGTTTAAGTTGAATGGAAATGCACAGAAGTGCTGTGTTGGAAGTGGACATCAATGTACACAACCAGGCTAGTGTCCTTACATCAACTGGCCCCTCCCTCACCTTCCCTCTCCTCCCCTCCTCACACACCTTCTCGTGAATATACACGCCCCCGGTCTTGCCATGGTGGATGAGGTTCTTGTAGAAGACAGGATTGGCTTGGCTCTTGATCTCCACACCGGCGATCCGATTGGAGTAGATGTCGTTGGCTTCCATGTAGCCTTGGCCACTGTCAAAGACAAAGAAGCCACAGTCCTTGCCATGGTGCACCTGGGGGGAGGGGCAGGTGGGAGGGGCAGGTGGGAGGGGCAGGTGGGAGGAGAAATGGGAGGGGCAGGTGGGAGGGGGAGGGAGTGAAGGGAGGTGGGTGGATTGTCATCGGAGCTGATGAAGCATGTACTTTGCAAGAATGAATATAACCATACACTCATTATTAAACTCTATCCTCCCCTCTCTGTACATAATTGTGGGTGAATGGGCAATGTGTGTGTATGTGTGTGTGTGTGTGCATGCGTGCATGAGTGCGTGCGTGAGTGTGTGTGTGTGTGTTGTGTGTGTGTGTGTTTGTGTGTGTGTGTGTGTGTGTGTGTGTGTGTGTGTGTGTGTGTGTGTGTGTGTGTGTGTGTGTGTGTGTGTGTGTGTGTGTGTGTGTGTGTGTGTGTGTGTGTATACCTTGTTGCGGAGGAACCTTGGACTAGCATGTGACTTGATCCAGACCCCGGCCAGCTTGTTGCCATGAATGGTGCAATCCTCAACAACCCCCTGAGCACAGGTCAATCATTTATATTAGACACCACGAACATACATGTGTAATATAATACATACAGGACATGAATTTATATAGTAACATGGTAAATACTACTTGTACAAATAGGGCATAGACTCACTCCTGCATGGTCCTCCACATAGACGCCCACACAATTTGAATGGTGGATATCGCATTTCTTAATTCTAGGGTTTGCCCCCTCTCCATGCACATACACTGCAGCTCCATCTGTACAGGAAGTGGATAATCTCCATAGCAACGAGAACTTCGCAAAGAACAAACTCAGTCAAAACAAACACAATGTACAAAGCCATTGACTGTCTCAGGTGGTCTCAACATGGAGGTGGTCTGTTTACCAAGGTCAGAAAATTGATCCAACAATGAGTCACACAAACCAAAGCACCAATGAATTCAAATGACCTTTAAAGGCAAGCTTCGTTGGGCTTCTAACCTACTGTACTTATGCCATTCTCTCCACACACATTTGACACTTTTACGCCTGACTATGCTGCAAGGTGCCAATGATTACATAAGCATTAGATAATTAGCTGCTAATTTGTGCTCATTAAATATTTGGAGAAATCATGGCCTTGCTATGTAAACCATGTACTGGGTTAGGAAATGATGTCATGTGATGTCATGTGACATGAAAGCATCTGAGGGAAATTGGCATCATCCACACCTTGCAGTGTGACACAAGAGTTTCCAAGTATAGAGCAACCCATCACTAGCCAATGCAGGTCTCCTATTCTTCGTGTGGGTCCTTAAATGGTCGTATTGTACATGAGCCAACTTGGCATTAAGCAGCGTGTGGTGGTGTACAGATGGTGACCAATCCCCTCTGACTTGGTAATATGTAGTCTACTAATATCACTTCCTCCTTTCCCTTCTCTCCTCCTCCCCTCCCTTCCCTCCCCCTTCCCTCTCCCCTCCCCCTCTCCTTCCTCCCCTCCCTCTTCTTCCCTCTCCCCTCTCTCTCCCCTCCCCCTCCCCTCCCCTCCCCTTCCCCAGCTTACTGAAACATGTGTTGACCACACTGCATCCTTCAATAATGGGACAGCAATCTGGACCAATGTCTAATGTGTGAGTTGCTTGACCTTGTGCTGAGCAGCATCCCTGGGGGGGGGGGGGGGGGGAACATGTTAAAGCAACCATAAGAGATGGGGGAGGGGGGGACATGTTAAAGCGACCATAAGAGATGGGGGAGGGGGGGACATGTTAAAATGACCATAAGAGATGGAGGAGGACTAGGGAAGTATTAATCATACAAAGTGACATATTCATGAAACCTTAATACACAAAGAGCCTATAACTCTTCTGTCAAAGCAATGCATGTGCATGCACACACACACACACACACACACACACACACACACACACACACACACACACACACACACACACACACACACACACACACACACACACACACACACACACACACACACACACACACACACACACACACACACGCACACACATGCACACACAACATACATTCAATGTCAAGTTGACCATGGCACAGTCCTTTGCCTCGGGCTGGAACTGAACAAGAAACTTCCAATCCTCCTCCAACACGACCTCACCCTCGGCATCTACAGTCACACATAACAGAGAAAGAGAGCAATGAAGATTGCACAAGAATACACAAGCAATTCTTCCATCTGAAGTGAAGTGGTCACTGATGGCAGGTGGTGTGGAGACTACAGCTAACAAAGTGAAATTGAAGAAGCTTGTTACAGTTAGCTAGGGTAGGTGATACCACTAGTTATTACTTATGAATGTCACTAGCCAAAGACATGGTTACACTAAAATTAATGTGTTTTGTGAATTGATTTCTGGTTGTTATAGAGACAGGTGGCTGGCTTGTACATTGCCCTCATTGGACAGGGTTAGTACAGAGTAATAGTCGACAGGTCGAACTGTGCAGTCAGCTGAGAAGTGGTCTCATTAGACAGGTTGACTACAGTACAATTTTCACTTATCACAGCAGTTCCCCCAGTCCCACATTCCATCACTGGAGAATAATTTGACAGAGAGGAAACTGCTCCAATCCTTATGTAGTTACAGGAGTGGGTAAGTTTAAACAGAAATGAGATCCCACATTTATCAGAAGTTCAAGAATTCACCACAGGAAATAGAAGACATTAAATCACGGTGACATCATTAATGTGTTTGTGTCTACAATTGGCCAGCGGACACATTAAGGCAGCCATAAATGGACAATATGGTCATAATTGGTTCTAATTCCATCACAATGTGGTATCAATTAAGAAGTGCTGGCCACAGCAGCTAAATCAGCGCTTGATAAGCACCTTATAAAACACTTCTATCAAAACTGCTAACATTGACAGAATGTACATTCCTAACACATGAATACACACACACACACATGCACACGCCCCACACAGTTCAGTAAGCACAAGTACATGCATGCATGTATGCATACCACATGGACATACACTGTAGCACTCTTGTACAAATACACACACACGTACGTGCACACACACACACACACACACACACACACACACACACACACACACACACACACACACACACACACACACACACACACACACACACACACACACACACACCTGCTCCAATAATCACAACTGGTTTATCCACAACTATGGAAGAATTGACCGATCCCGATTTCGGTTTGTGAACAATGATAACCTGGTATGGGTCTTTGGCCTCAAAGATGGCATCCTCAATGTTGACAAATGTGTTGGGATGCTCACTGGTGTCTGCAGCAGGTCTCACATGGAAGGCACCATGCTAGAGAGGGAAGGGAGGGGAGGGGAGGGGAGGGGAGGGGAGGGGAGGGAGGGGAGAGGAGGGGAGGGGAGGAGAGGGGAAGGGAGGGGAGGGGAGAGGGGAGGGGAGGGGAGGGGAGGAGAGGGGAGGAGAGGGGAGGGGAGAGGTGAGGGGAAGGGAGGGGAGGGGAAGGGGAGGGGAGGAGAGGGGAGGGGAGGAGAGGAGAGGGGATGAGAGGGGAAGAAAGCATGAGAGGTTTTGTAAATTGCTAATGATCATACAAAACACAGGTAGACGAGCTCCAAGTGTACCATCCACAACTGACCAACACACTCACACACAACACACATACCAGCCCCCCCCCACCCCATACTGATACACAAAACCTACCATCACACTGAACTGTTGTTTCCATGACAGCGTTGCCATGTCAACCTTCACCAGCTCAGGGTTCCTCTTTGGATGCACGTATGCCTGGCTCACACCAAAGGTCCTGAGAAAAAGGTCTCTCCATAGCTTCTTATCACTGGCAACACGAGAGAACTTCTTGCAGACGAGGGACGCTTGACAGAGGTCCTTTTCTTGGAGGAAGGAGAAGATGTGAAGGAGAAGCTCTTCTGGGAGGATGGACAGAAGGTAAAGGCCTCCAGAGAGGTGGGCTAGCCTGATGCTGCCACTCAAAGGACTCTCACTGCTGAGTCTTCGCCGCTTCTCAGGGGACTGTAGGGAGGGAAGGAGAGGAGAGGGTAGAGGTGGGGAGGGGTGGGGAGGGGGAAGGGAGGGGTGGGGAGGGGGAAGGGAGGGGTGGGGAGTGGGGAGGGTGGGGAGGGGGAAGGGAGGGGAGGGGAGGGGAGGTGAGGGAAGGAGTGGGGAGGGGAGGAGTGGAGGGGAGGGGATCAATAGGCAAGGAAGAGAGAGGAGTTGAGAAATGCAGACTGAGTGAGGAGCTGTGAAATGTGAATGTGTCCAGACATGAGAAAGACAATTAGAAGTGAAAAGGAGGAAAGGTGTCTACTGGAGTGGAGTGTGGTGAAGAGGAATGCTTCACATACATCATGGCTCCATCAAAAGGCTTCATGAGGGGGAGCAATAGCAATTCAACATCCCAAGCCCAGTACGGCTGAAGCCCATACATCCACCCTACAAAGTGACCCACTCAATACACCAAACACCACAGGCATGCCTCACAGAAGAGCAAAGGAGGCCGACTGCCTGTCAGTAGTTACACTCTCGTAAGAGAGCCATTCGTTTAATAGTCTACATGCACCACTGTATTAAAGTGCCATTGATAAAATCAAATATTATCCAATATACGTATATGGGCACAGATGTACAAAGTGATTTAGTCTAGCTTGCTAGACCCTCTCCAGCCCCGGGTATTTGGTCCCACTGCGTACATTATTCAAGTGCCGGAGTGGAGATGGTCTAGCAAGCTAGACTTATCAGTCCAACCCCTGGGAGATAAGTTGTTTATCAACCAACATCAAAGGAAACAATTGTGAAGTGAGGGTGTAAATACAATTACACAGCATGTGCACCAGCGTACAGTAATCACTGCTCACCAGAACTGGAGATTATTATGTATCTATAAAACTGTAGAGAGATGCCATTTTGTGTGTGTGTGTGTGTGTGTGTGTGTGTGTGTGCGTGTGTGTGTGTGTGTGTGTGTGTGCGTGTGTGTGTGCATGTGCATGCATGTGTGTGTGTGTGTGGGTGGGTGTGTGTGTGCATGTGTGTGTG
>OZ025869.1:3234093-3286593 GCA_964019415.1 Ianthella basta | reverse complement strand
ACAACTGGCAAGTGTCAGATAAATGTGATCAGGCTAGGGAGACAAGCACTTATATACCCTACAGCGCATGCATAAAGGACATAACTACAGCAAATTGGCTCAGCAATTTTAAATAATGTAAAAACATGTACACATTTTCTACACGTATAAATGCATACATGTACAATGTGCTTGCACAATAATGCTATTACATTGCATAAGAGTAATGAAAGTGTAAGAAAGTGCATTATATAACTACTGGGATGGTTTTCAGACCAAAAGCCACAGCCTAAAACTGCAAGTATTCCTTTCTGATTAGCAAGGAATAATATAAATTAATTTGCCTCATTAAAGTTTCAGTAATTGGTGCTTTCTGTGTTAACCGTGCATGTCACAGTTTTGGGAATGGCTGTCAGGAAGCTTAAGCTGTTCTGTTAGCGATTCTTTCACCAAAGTGTGATTGTGAACATCTAGTAGTGAGTGGTAGAAACTCACCTCAAAAGTTATCAACCCTTATAGAAAGGAAATATTATTACTGTTTCTATTTCAGCTATTATGCATGTATTATTATACATACATAATATAGCTATACTACATGTATAATTATTATACAAAGTGCACGACATGTGTACATTTACATGTATAGTGTGTGTGTGTGTATATATGTGTGTGTGTGTGTGTGTGTGTGTGTGTGTGTGTGTGTGTGTGTGTGTGTGTGTGTGTGTGTGTGTGTGTGTGTGTGTGTGTGTGTGTGTGTGTGTGTGTGTGTGTGTGTGTGTGTGTGTGCAAAGCTAGGATGCCAGACCACCGACTCCAGAAGCAAGTGCTGAGATGCCGCCCACATGCAAGGGAAGCAGAGAAGGCCAGGTGGAACACTGCTGAGGTGGATTGACGTCCTCAACAGTGACCTGGCAGACTGAGTGGAACTCACACACTCTGCATGCACTCCTACCTAATTTCCTTGTTGTACATGGACACAAATGAGTATTTAACTAGCTACTTCCACGCACAACTCATGCTCACCGAGGAGCCACATCCACTGGGGGTGATTATGACCATTCTCACCATTATATGTTTTATGTTATATGTATATGTTTTCAGGGAGCCATGTTTTTTCATCGGGGTAAACTTATTCACTGGTACTGAGGATGCCAGAGAAGCCTTGTTCACCAGGGTTTAGGGCCTTGCTAACCGTGTGTTCCAGGAGAACCTCATTCACCTTGACTGGTTGTACCAAGTGTTCCAGGCAAGCTTTCCTCGCTTGGTCCACAAGGCAGTCCAGGGACACAACAGTAGGATTTCATGGTGGCTTGCATTGGCAAGATCCTGCTGTTTCTGTTTCTCTATGCATGAGCAATATCAAGAACCAGCTTAGGGCTAGGAGCAGTCATGGACCAGCTCTATACCAGTAGACAATCCTTTGGTTGCATACAACTGGTATATGTGAAGTAATGGTGCTTATTCTATAAAGCAAGCACTTATATTACCCCAAAAGGGATGCTAGTATACTCCAGTGGAGTGGCTCAGAGATATAGTATAAAACAATGTGCATTCGTATGTGTATGTACATGTAGAGTATATTGCAGTAGTGTTAATGTTTGTGTTGGAGTGTGCATGGTTTACACACATGAGCTAGTTGTCAGACCAATATGCACAGCCCACAACCGCAAGGTATGCCATTCTCATTAGCAGCAAACAATATAAAATATTCATGCATAGACTCATTAGAGCTCTGGTAATTGGTGCTTTTTGTGTTAAAAACAGTGAATTTCACTGTTTTGGGAATAAAGGTAGTCAGCAAGTTTTCTTGTTGGTGTTTCTTTCACCAAAGTGTGATTGTGAACATCTCAAGTGTGGAGTGGTAGAAAGTCCCTTCAAAAGTATTCTTAGTGTAGTGGTGTGCCAGAGCACCCTATGTTGCATTCCCTTGCCTCTTAGTCATGGGTGGTGGTATTGTTGATTTTGTTGAACGTGAATACAATTTGGATGGCAAGAAGGTGACCATGCAGGTCTGGGACACGGCATGCAGGACAGGAGCAGTATGACTTCATCACAACGTCATACTTCCGCTCCGCTGTGGCAAGTGAATGAAGGTGTTTGAGTCTTACATGGACCTGTATTGTGCAGTAGAAACTTAGTCTTGTGATACGTGTATGTGTTTGTGGGTGTGTGTGTGTTTGTGCACGCATTCATTGGATAGAGATATATTCTGACATATGATATCACAAAGGAGCAGACGTTTGCAACTGGTGTACAGCAATGGAGGAGGCTGCTGGAAGAAGTAGGCTGTGTGTGTGTGTGTGTGTGTGTGTGTGTGTGTGTGTGTGTGTGTGTGTGCGTGTGCGTGTGCGTGTGCGTGCGTGCGTGTGTGTGTGTGTGTGTGTGTGTGTGTGTGTGTGTGTGTGTGTGTGTGTGTGTGTGTGTGTGTGTGTCGCTTCAAGATGTATATGCACAAATGATCATGGACTTTAATTTTGGCAAAATTATTGACTGAGCCATAGACTTACTGTACATACAGTACTGTATATGCACCCACACACAGCATATACATGGATGCCTTGTTCCCATCACACATGGTGCACGTCGAATTCAATACATGCATCTGAACGAAGTGCTGTATAATGCATATGCCTTGTTCATTAATATAATTGTGATATGAAACATTTTCAATATCATGAAACATTTCCCTTAACAAGTATTTGAGTTCAAATACTAGCTTGTGGGATATGCCTGGTTCCCCTGAACTCAAACTATACTTGTTAGTGGTCTTCCCATGAGTGTGCTGTGTATAGTCTGTGCTTGAGTCAGAAATTGGGTACGCAGCATTAATTGCTAATGGTCTTGAAGGCATATCTAGAAACCATAACAATACCGTAACCAAAACAACCCAAATTTAAACTAGTATCACTATTTTAAAGGAATGGTGGCAGAAAGAGCATATTGTGGTAGAGGCTCATTGCAAACTGAGTGTAGCTCACACACTCTGCACTCCTACCTAATTTCCTTGTTGTACACAGACAAAAATGAGTTGTGATTAGCTAGCTGTAGCTACTTCAATGCACAACTTATGCTCACCGGGAAGCCACATTCACTGGGGGGACCATTCTCACCAGGGGATTAGGGGAGCCATGTATTTTCACCGGGGAAAACTTACTCATTGATACTGGGGATGCCAGTGAAGCCTTATTCACTAGGGTTCGAGACCTTGCTGACCGGGTGTTCCAGGAGAACCTCGTTCACCTTGACTGGTTGTACCAAGTGTTCCAGGCCAGATTTCATCACTAGGTCCACAAAGCAGTCCAGGGATACAAGAGCAGGATTTCATGGGGGCTTGCATTGGCAAGATCCTGCTGTTTCTGTTTCTCTAGGCATGAGGGCTAGGAGCAGTCATGGACCAGCTCTATACCAGTAGACAATCCTTTGGTTGCATACAACTGGTATATGTGAAGTAATGGTGCTTATTCTATAAAGCAAGCACTTATATTACCCCAAAAGGGATGCTAGTATACTCCAGTGGAGTGGCTCAGAGATATAGTATAAAACAATGTGCATTTGTATGTGTATGTACATGTAGAGTATATTGCAGTGGTGTTAATGTTTGTGTTGGAGTGTGCATGGTTTACACACATGAGCTAGTTGTCAGACCAATACGCACAGCCGGCAACTGTAAGGTATGCCATTCTCATTAGCAGCAAACAATATAAAGTATTCATGCATAGACTCATTAGAGCTCTGGTAATTGGTGCTTTTTGTGTTAAACAGTGAATACCAGTGTTTTGAGAATAATGGTTGTCAGCAAGCTGTTCCTGTTGGTGTTTCTTTCAACAAAGTGTGATTGTGAACATCTCAAGTGTGGAGTGGTAGAAACTCCCTTCAAAAGTATTCAATGATTGGTAAGTGCACAATGCTTCAATTTCAGACTTAATACTATGCACGTACGTACATATAGCTGTGTGTACGTACATGTGTGTGTGTGTGTGTGTGTGTGTGTGTGTGTTGTGTGTGTGTGTGTGTGTGTGTGTGTGTGTGTGTGTGTGTGTGTGTGTGTGTGTGTGTGTGTGTACGTGAGTGAGAACATGCCTACCAGGTGTTCTATGTACTCTTATACACACATGCATACACACATACACCATCGAGCCATTGATGCTCAAACACACATGTAGCGACGTACAGTACAGATTACATTTCCCTCCTCTCCTCACAGCATGCCCTCACCTAAACCCGTGCTACTCTTGGATGCACCAACTGGAGGTCCATTGGAATCATTGGCAGATGTACCTCCGCTACGCTTGACAGATGACCCCTTTGTATCTACAGAGAATATGGAGAAAAGACATAGTGTATAGTTGCCTTAAACCACAAAATAACTATTTCAGCCAGAAGTCTCCCAAAATATGGTAGGCTAGTTGGTTGTTGAGAATGGTGTATACACTTAATGTTATTCCACAAAATAGCGCAGAATGGTACTGTTATCAGTGAACAGGGCCAGAAGAGATTCGTGAAGCAACAACTGTGCAAGCCTACTCAACATGCACTCTTACATAGATACACACCCACCCAGCCCCACCCCCCCACACCCACCCACCCAGCCCCACCCCCCCACACCCACCCACTCAGCCCCACCCCCCCACACCCACAGGCCAGCATAACCAACTCTGTGTCTCTGCATACTGCAGACCATGTCACATGCCAGTCAAGTACTTGGAGATCACATGACAGTCATGTGACCACCACACAACTCACTTCCAAACTTGAATGAAGCAGGAGGTGTGGATGGCGTTATACTACCGGCAGACAACTTCCTCGGAATGTCAGGACTGTAGACCTTTCTACCAGTACTAGCTGGTGTGAGGGAATGCTTCTTCTGGTGCGGGTTTCGTCCACTTGTTGGAAGTTTTAGAAGAGAGGATGATTGCATTCTCTCATCTAATGATACTTGCTTTTTCACTAGACCATTAGCAAGTTCTTTTGATGGTTCTTCTTCCCAGCACTCCTTCTCCTCATCTTCCTTGTGTTGGTCAATGATATCATTTTCAAAGAATGTCTGCCGGCAGTACTGTAGAGGTGGGGGGTGGGGGGGGGACGCAGTGAAGAAGGAGAGATGAAAGACAGCCACCAGGGCAGAAGTGGGAGATAAAAGAATGCAGGGAGTGAATGAGGTGAAAATAAACCATTCAGTGGTGTAAATGCACATACACAAACATGATACTACACAAAGGCTGCTGCTACAGTACATGGACTGAAGTATGTATTAAATATACTGTATATGTGTACAGTCACCATACTACTCCTTGTACATTCACATTGTACATACATATGTACAAAGAGGGTACCATATTTATACAACTTTAATTCAAAGTAAAATTTAATAATTCCGTTTTGAAATGGTGTAGACATTCGTATACATAAATGGCAACCAAATGTCCCATACAGTGGGGTAGTACTGAATGTATGTATTCAAGTAGTCTCGCGTAGCCCAGACCCTTCCCTCCATTTCCACTGTTGCGTAATATGGAGGAAAGGGTCTGGGAGTTTTCCTAAGCACAAGCTGTTCCACCCACACACAGCCACTGTTTACTTAACACCATTGTGGGACGATAATTCAGAGGTGTTGGTTAGGTGTTACACCGGAGATGCGCGTGCAAGTCAGTATAATTATATAACGTCGAAGACTGAGATGGCGAACTGCTACTTCTGTAAGCTACTGCAAATGGCGGCAGATGTATTTTCGGGTCTCGCTCAATGACAAGGGCAGCAATCCGTAAATAAGAGATTTACCGTAGCCAGTAGAAAGCGACACGAAAATATCATGACCGTCGATGAATTCCAAGATGGCTTGCATCTGCTCTGGCTTTAGATCTTGGAACCCTGCTTCGGCTGCTGCCACACGTACTATCTCGGTAATACGGTCTCCTTTCAGTTCGTCTTCGCTTGCACAAACACTCGCCGCCATTTCGCTGACTCACTTATGACGACTTGTGGTACCACATCAAAGAGGTGCTAGATTCACACCTTGTCCGGGTTCCCACGCACATTGAACAGTTACACTTGAGAAAACTCCCAGACCCTTTCCACCCGGTTATTGCACAATAACCAGAAAGGAAAGGGTCTGGGCTACGCGAGACTAGTTGTGGATAAGCTGGTACACTTCACTCACCACTTCTAAGGAGACATTGACTTGGTCCAGTTCTTCAACAGCCTCTCTCAGGAAGATGGACGCCTCTGTGTCCAGCTCCGAGGAGATCACTAAGCGAACAGTTGTCTCCAGTTTCTGTAGGAGTGCGTGGTCTCGCGGTAGCTTCAAACATCTCTTAAGGTGTGGTAGCATCCCATAGAACCGCATACGGACATTGACTGTAGTGTCCTATTGATGCAATGGGGAGGGTTCCAGTACATGCACACACAACATATGCACATACATACGTACTTGGTTGGGCTAAGTGAAGGCTCTTCTCTCTGTGTGTGTGTGTGCGTGCGTGCGTGTGTGTGTGTGTGTGTGCAGTGTTGTAGCATAAAGCTACAATTTCATAGTCATCACCAATTTTAGAGAATTTAGCGAGTAATGCGCATGTGTGTGTGCATGCCTGTGTACTCTGACTCACTGCAGAAGCTTGTAAAACCGGTTCAAAGAAGAACTGCTTGAAGAAGTTCCTTGAAAACCTTTCCAGAACACGCTCACAGATCTCCAAGAAAAGCATCCTCGTCTTATACCTTGGAGAAAGGGTGCACTCTACAGAACATTGAGGAAGTAGGAGCTAGTGAAGGCAACAACACACATAGACAAAGTTCACAGTGAAATCAATTCTAACCTGGTTGGCTTGAATTGGTTTATTGAATTCGTTTTCCATGATCTATTAACATTCACACAGCGAAAATTACACTCGGTATATCGTTATTCTCAGTTTGTACACAGTCTGCTGCAAAATAAATATGAAGTCCATCTGGCACCCTCTCGGATATGAGCAAAGTGTTTGCTTTTGTGTTGGTTAAGTTGCCTGGCTTCAAATGACATTGAATTAGTTGGCACAAATGTGTGAACACCCCTTAAACATTAGCACACACTGCCTGCGTACAACAAACAACTGCCGTTAATATGGACCTCATGTAAAGTACACCACAACCTTGGTGTACTGTAACAGTAGCACTTTAGTACATTATTAAGGAAGGCACTTTTAGATATAATTTTGGTTAAACAGAACAGAAATGTATGTATGACATTGAGGTAAAAGAGTGTACATGATCAACTGGAATCTTGTCAGTGCTGCACTCTTGTGTGTGTGTGTGTGTGTGTGTGTGTGCGTGTGTGTGCGTGTGTATGTGTGTGTGTGTGTGTGTGTGTATGTGTGTGTGTGTGTGCGTGTTTGTGTGCATGTGTGTGTGTGTGTGTGTGCATGTGTGTGTGCGTGCGTGCGTGTGTGTGTGTGTGTGTGTGTGTGTGTGTTTTAACTTGGGAAACTCCCATCTAGTCTCTAGTCCTGTGCAAGCTTATTATTGCACAATCACAGAGAACTGTACAATAACAAGCCCCAGGAGAATAGGGGGCTGGAATATACGTACAATAGATGAGCCACATGTAGATGTGTCACTGTCTACACTGTTATGTGCCTTGCCAGACATCTAGGCATTGAAGTGACGGTAGTTGACACTACAAGTTATCATTAATGTACATCACTATTTCAATACTACTGTATAAACCCTGACACGGTGTATTGCACAACCCAGAAAGCCTATTGCATAATACGCTCCTTCCTATTCTGCATAAATCACCATTGTAAGACACACTGCACTACATGGCCTAACAAAACAGTCTGCTATAGCTAATACGTACATGTTGAAATCATAAACACAAGCTTTCCGCATTTAGGGGTCATTTGCAGCTGTTTGTTGCATACAAAAACACAGTTTTAATACTGAGTTTAACAGTAAACAAAAACAACATCTGCTTGCAACCAGTTGCAAATGATCCTTACTTTGGACAGTTGCCATTAAATGACTACAGTAAGGTACTTATGAAAGTTCTTACTATTTATAGGCTAAGCCTATTATCACACAGTGGCAGTATTACAGTAGGCAGCTCGCTCAGTTCAATACACGTAAAGTTCAAACAGTTGAACGCCAACATCTTCGTTGTTTGCTTCTTGGTCACGGCACCAGCGTACCTCAATGTTATCAGAAATAGCTGTGTTGAGAGCCCTGTGAAACCATGGCAGGTTTGGTGGGTCACAACAGGTGCTGCCAGCAAAGCAGTCCTCACCATCCCACATGCGGTAGTTCCATGCTCCATCTTGACCATCACAGTAGTAGTGCTGCCCAACAAAGGAAGGTGGTGGAGAGGCAACCCTGTTTGGGTGACAGAGACATCGACCAGTATGACCAGCAGCATACGTCCAGAGATGGTGTCGAGGGGAGCCATAAGTGATGGAGAGGCCATCAACGTAGGGATGGTCAATGGTCTTAGACGTGTGTATAGCATCCAACCCATCTGATGTAGCAGACATGTACCCTACTGCCCGCCCACACACATGAGTGAAGTTGAGGCCCAGTGTGGAGTAGTGCACAGAATAGCATCCTGCTGGTGTTTGTCCAGAACACATCCGTTGTGGAGATGTGATGTTCCTGAGTCCTGAAGGGCATGTCTCTTCAGGATCCGTCATGTTAATATGAGCTACTCTTGTCCAGCCTCCTGTGATGTTGCCGCAACGAGTTGTGTTCATTTCACAATACACCTGCTGTGGTCCAGAGTCAGTGTTAACCCAGTAATACCTAGATGGAGTGTTGGGGTCACATTCATAAATCATCTGGCAGGAGGAGGCAGGATTTAGTCCAGAATTACTAGTATGACAGGCAAACAGTTTCCTCACTTCCTCCAGAATGTCTCCCCTCAGTTGCTCAATCACATCATCAGGTACTGTACCAGGTGAGCCGGGAATTCCATCTGACCCATTTCTCCCATCTACTCCGTCTCTACCATTTAATCCTGGTATTCCATGAGGACCAGCAGGTCCAACTGGTCCCAGCAGGCCTGGAGCACCATCTGACCCATTTCTGCCGTCTACTCCGTCACTACCATTTAATCCTGGTATTCCATGAGGACCAGCAGGTCCAACTGGTCCCAGCAGGCCTGGAGCACCATCTGATCCATTTCTGCCGTCTACTCCGTCACTACCATTTAATCCTGGTATTCCATGAGGACCAGCAGGTCCAACTGGTCCCAGCAGGCCTGGAGCACCATCTGACCCATTTCTGCCGTCTACTCCGTCTCTACCATTTAATCCTGGTATTCCATGAGGACCAGCAGGTCCAACTGGTCCCAGCAGGCCTGGAGCACCATCTGACCCATTTCTGCCGTCTACTCCGTCACTACCATTTAATCCTGGCATTCCATGAGGACCAGCAGGTCCAACTGGTCCCAGCAGGCCTGGAGCACCATCTGACCCATTTCTGCCGTCTACTCCGTCTCTACCATTTAATCCTGGTATTCCATGAGGACCAGCAGGTCCAACTGGTCCCAGCAGGCCTGGAGCACCATCTGACCCATTTCTGCCGTCTACTCCGTCACTACCATTTAATCCTGGTATTCCATGAGGACCAGCAGGTCCAACTGGTCCCAGCAGGCCTGGAGCACCATCTGACCCATTTCTGCCATCTACTCCGTCTCTACCATTTAATCCTGGTATTCCATGAGGACCAGCAGGTCCAACTGGTCCCAGCAGGCCTGGAGCACCATCTGACCCATTTCTGCCGTCTACTCCGTCACTACCATTTAATCCTGGCATTCCATGAGGACCAGCAGGTCCAACTGGTCCCAGCAGGCCTGGAGCACCATCTGACCCATTTCTGCCGTCTACTCCGTCTCTACCATTTAATCCTGGTATTCCATGAGGACCAGCAGGTCCAACTGGTCCCAGCAGGCCTGGAGCACCATCTGACCCATTTCTGCCGTCTACTCCGTCACTACCATTTAATCCTGGTATTCCATGAGGACCAGCAGGTCCAACTGGTCCCAGCAGGCCTGGAGCACCATCTGACCCATTTCTGCCATCTACTCCGTCTCTACCATTTAATCCTGGTATTCCATGAGGACCAGCAGGTCCAACTGGTCCCAGCAGGCCTGGAGCACCATCTGACCCATTTCTACCATCTGCTCCCACCTCACCCTTTGGTCCAGATTCACCGGGGGCTCCATTCTTACCAGGTTTACCAGGCAGCCCTGGAATGGTTGAGATAGAAGATCTCTGGCCACAGGCAGCCCCTGCTGCTTCCCCTCTGAGGGAGAGGACTGTGACTGAGCACAGAACAAGTAAGAGCCTGACAGTAAACATGCTTGTCAAAGTTTCGCAGACCTCAGCAGTAGTTAACCCACTCAACTACTTGAGCTTTATTCTTGAGTACTTATTATTCCACACTGCTTATCGGCTATGCATACAGTATTCAGGATTCTGAAGTAAACACATGATACTGTGACATTCTCACCTACTTATCTACATATTATATTGTCACAAATGCTAGTACAAACATATCAATAGCATCAATGGTACGTACACACCCAACCCCATTCCTTGAATAAAGAGCATAGTTACATGCTCGTGTTATCACTGAAGGTTGTATACGTGTGCGTGTGTGTGTGTGCGTGTGTGTGTGTGTGTGTGGTGTGTGTGTGTGTGTGTGTGTGTGTGTGTGTGTGTGTGCATGTGCATGTGCATGCACCTGCGTGTATATGTGCTTGTGTGTGTCTGTGTTTGTGTGTGTCCATCTGTGTATGTAAGCGTGTGCTTGTGTGTGCAAGGGTTGTACACAAGTCCTCCACATTGTAGTTGTGTGTGTAGGAGGTTACTCCACAATACCAGAGGAAGCTATGTGGTGACATAGTGGACTACAAGATGGGGATGTTGTGTTTAGATATCTGCACTGATGAGACACTATGTCTAAGTGTCCATTCAGCATCATATATGTTACCTTGAGCTCTCCTCCCCCATTCACTGACCACACCTCCTATACTTCAACACAGACATAAACTCCTCCCAATTGCCCTTGGCATGCAATCAGCATGCCAGCATCAAATCCAAAGACAACACACACATACATACATCTCCCTCTATTAGTACACTACACTACTGTAATCCAAGAGTGGCAGCTGGGTTGAGCGAGTCTGTGTATAAACATGATTGCCACACATACACTGACACACTCAATTGTGTGTGGTAATGAAAGCGATGCCATCCTTTGAATACAGGTGTATTAAGGGGACCTTCACAGCCAGGGTCATAGCAGACAGTAAAGCAGGAACAGGACGTATCAGCCACAGAGGCCTTTGGTAAGACTTCTTTGAGGTTTCACTTACATGTATTGCCCCTACATACTGTACATAGCAATGAGTCCTCTACAGCACTACACGCGTGCTTGTTCCAGCTGTGGGAGTATCACAGCCAGCACCAAAGGAGTCAGCCAGCTTTTTATCGGACTACTGCGAACAGTAACGTGTAGCAGTGATGTGCATGTGTGTGCATGTTTGAATGGCCGCAGGGAACAATACAGCAGTGATCACATTTCAACAGCCCAAACTCATGCTTTTACAAATGTATGTACATACATATGTACGTAATCTGACCATCAGCATGTGTGTGGTACAATGACACCAACAGTGACAATTGTAGCCAGGGCAACAGTGACGTTAAGGCAGGAGGGGAGGGCAATGCATAGAGTAGCGATGGTAGAGAGTCAAAGATCAAAGCAAGGGCTGTAGAAGACAATACTTCAGAAGCGCTGGACTCAGCTATGAAGGCCTTCACCAGCTGCTACAGATTGAAATGATTTATTGCCTGTTACATTCCTTGCTCTCAAGTTCAACTCCCATTCATTGACCGTACATTCGAAGCAATGAGCCTCTACAGCATTGCATATAACGACCACCTTGCAGTGCTGAAAATAACGGTCGGTCATCGGTCAATTTCCGCACAAAAATCCATTGGTGCGGACATTTCAGGCAATGGTCGGCCATTTTGACCGAACACAAAATGGCAGACTGTTAATCTGTAACGGAGGAACAAAGTGTAAAACGTTTCGCAGACGTTTTACCCATTGTTCCTTTGTTTGCGCCTGAATCGAGTATTAGCGGTAAGATGAAGAGGGGCCCTGGCAAAGCGATCGAGAGCGAACCTGCACAGAAGCGAGCTGTCACTTACGAAACCTTCAAGAAGTGGCGCACGGATTTAGATCGCGAGTATCAAACCGTGTCATGGCTCGACTGCGACACAGTCTCAGAAGGCGGGAAGAAAGCTGTCAAGCGACTGAGGTGCTCCGTCTGCAGCAAGTTTAAGGCGAGCATCAGGGGCGGACGCAATTTCAGCGAACGATGGATCGTCGGTGCCGATTCAGTTCACGCAAGCAACGTCAAAGACCATGCCCAGTCGGACCAGCACGCGCACGCACTGCTGCTGCTAAAAAAGGAGCAAGGAAGAGCTGCAGGCTAGGGGGTCGCTTCATATGCCCCCATTAATTATTGAAATATATTGCTGATTGTATTGCTGTATCTTGTCACTTGCTCATGTTTACTTGACAGACTTATATGCAGATTACTATTAAAGAGTGCTCACATTCATAAATTAGTGAAATATAACGTCCGACCATAATATCTGAGTGTCCGACCATAACTGAGTTTGCTTGGACATATGTCCTAGCATAACCGAATAGTTATTTTCAGCACTGCCTTGGGTGCAGGAGGATAGTAGTAGCACAAAGGATGCTGATGCTCAAAGGAAGTTGGATGAACATTCTCAGAGTCATCATCTGGAGTTCACAGCTACCACACTGATTAAAGATTTGTATGCAAATGCATATTCTGCACTTGCTATTATAATACATTTGGACATGTTCATATTATTACTGCACAAGACAGCAGCTGCCAAATCATAAATTTGAATAGCTGCCATTTAAGAATACAGTGAGCTAATAAATGTGGTAACTACTACTCAGTTAAGCCTATGTATGATCACACAGTGGCAGTATTAGACAGCTCACTCAGTTCAGTACACGTACAGTTCAAACAGTTCCACCCCAACGTCTTCATTGCCTGTGGCTTCATCACGACACCAGCGTACTTCGATGTCGTCAGTAGTGGCAGTGCCGAGAGCCCTGTGAAACCACGGCAGGTTTGGTGGGTCACAACAGGTGCTGCCAGTAAAGCAGTCCTCGCCATCCCAGATGCGGTAGTTCCAATTGCCTCTAATGCCATCACAGTAGTAGTGCTGTCCAACAAAGGAAGGTATCGGAGTTGCACTGCTGTTTGGGTGGCAGTGACATTGACCAGTCTGAGCAGCGGCATACGTCCAGAGGTGGTGTCGAGGGGAGCCATAAGTGATGGAGAGGCCATCAACGTAGGTATCGTTAATGGCCTTAGATGCATGCAAAGCATCAAATCCATCAGGAGTGAAGTACAGGTACCCTATTGCCTGCCCACACACATGAGTAAAGTTCAAATTGAGTGTGGGGTAGTACACAGAAGCGCAGCCAGCAGAGGTTAGCCCAGCACACATTCTCAGTGGAGATGTGATGTTCCTGAGCCCTGAAGGGCAGGTCTCTTCAGGATCAGTCATGTTAATATGAGCTACTCGTGTCCAGCCTCCAGTGATGTTGCCGCAACGAGTTGTGTTCATTTCACAATACACCTGCTGTGGTCCAGAGTCAGTGCTGACCATATAATACCCAGATGGAGTGTTAGGGTCACATTCATACATTTCCTTGCAGGAAGTGGGAGGATTGCGTATGGAGTTCCTAGTTTTGCAGATAAAGAGTTTCCTCACTTGCTCCAGAATGTCCACCCTCAGCTTCTCAATCACATCATCAGGTACTGTACCAGGTGGGCCGGGAAGTCCATCTGACCCATTTCTGCCATCCACTCCATCCCTACCACGAGGGCCGATTGGTCCTTGGTCACCGTTGCTTCCATTCACTCCAGGTTCTCCTGGAGGGCCGATTGGTCCTTGGTCACCGTTGCTTCCATTCACTCCAGGTTCTCCTGAAGGGCCGATTGGTCCTTGTTCACCATGATGTCCACTTTCACCTTTTGGCCCTGGAGGCCCTTGTGGACCAGTGATGCCTTGTGCACCTGGTTTACCAGGAAGTCCATGGAGAGGGGGACTAGACTTTGCTAAAGCAAGGCAAGAACCTGCTGCCTCTGCTCTGAGGAAGAAGACTGTGAACCAGCCAAAAGCTAAGAGCAGCCTGATGATGCCAAGGTACATCATTGAGGGGCTCACTGGAGCGCAAGAGGCAAATGTCAGATGCACAACTGAAGCTGACTGAAGGCCGTGCCAAAGCAGCAATATCCAACACAGCCAACAGTACAAGACGTGTGCTTCAGGAGATGGTGATACTCAAGCAGGGAGACTAAACTCCTTTATATATGTACCCCTCCACACACCAGCAGTACACTTCTGTACTGACTAAGGGGGGTTATTTTAGTAAAGGAATTCTTCATACATCATTGAATGGTGTGCATTCAGTGCATTTAAATGGAATTGCCAAATTAGGATATTAGGCTGTATTGTGAACAGCAGTAACTCAATTACTTTACTACAACTGTCCATCACATGGTACACAAATTACCCAAAAAATACATTGTCTTATTAGTTTAGAGATGTGAGGTTGGTTGAGGAAAGACCTGTCCACGTGTGCCATTCAGTGCATTCATTCACCGTAGCACATTCACTCATTCACCGTAACACATTCACTCATTCACCGTAACACATTCATTCATTCACCGTAGCACATTCACTCATTCACCGTAGCACATTCACTCATTCACCGTAGCACATTCACTCATTCACCGTAGCACATTCACTATTCACTATGCTGAATAACTTGTGAATCCCCTGTTCGTGTCACGATTCTTGTGCAAAAGGAATTAGTATCTTAAGAGTTCAGGCGTCTGCAAATGAAAATGAATTGTGGCGCTACTAGCGCTTTAGAGGATGGGAAGAGAAGTGAGCTATCCTATTTTTATTGTTGTAAATTCTTTGCCGAGACACCAAAACCAGTTCTGCAAAGGTTGATTACGTATGTACGATAACAAAGTGGCCATGCAAGTCATGCCAACTGGCTATGCAATGCTAAAGCAAGAGGTTGGCATGTAGCCTCGCGTAGCCCTGACTTTCCTCTGCTGACACTATTGCACAATTTGTAGAGAGCAAACGGTCTGGTCAACTGCATATTATTATACTGTTCTGTTCTGAGTCTCCTTGAAACTGGGACTCATTAATATTCAGTAACTATGGAAATAATGATATTCATGAAGTCACGTCACAAACGCCAAAGTATTACATAATTGCCAAGTTTGAGAAAAGCATGGGTTCTAGAGATCATACACACTTGCTGCCACTTCACACAGCTATATGTACAACCACTAGGAGCTCTGCAATTCAACTGCGCAGCCGCTACACGAGCTTCACACTTCGCTTGTGTAGAAAGCACAATTACTGACATCACAGTTTACCGTACCTGGTTCAGTGACACTCATGTATGTGTGCGTGTGTGTGGGTGTGTGTACGTATGTGTGTTTTAACTTGGGAAACTCCCATTCAGTCTCTCTAGTCCTGTGCAAGCTTATTATTGCACAATCACAGAGAACTGTACAATAACAAGCCCCAGGAGAATAGGGGGCTGGAATATACGTAGATGTGTCACTGTCCACACTGTTATGTGCCTTGCCAGACATCTAGGCATTGAAGTGACGGTAGTTGACACTACAAGTTATCATTTCTGTACATCACTATTTCAATACTACTGTATAAACCCTGACACTGTGTATTGCACAACCCAGAAAGCCTATTGCATAATACACTCCTTTCTATTCTACATAAATCACCATTGTAAGACACACTGTACTACATGGCCTAACAAAACAGTCTGCTATAGCTAATACGTACATGTTGAAATCATAAACACAAGCTTTCCGCATTTAGGGGTCATTTGCAGCTGTTTGTTGCATACAAAAACACAGTTTTAATACTGAGTTTAACAGTAAACAAAAACAACATCTGCTTGCAACCAGTTGCAAATGATCCTTACTTTGGACAGTTGCCATTAAATGACTACAGTAAGGTACTTATGAAAGTTCTTACTATTTATGGGCTAAGCCTATTATCACACAGTGGCAGTATTACAGTAGGCAGCCCGCTCAGTTCAATACACGTAAAGTTCAAACAGTTGAACGCCAACATCTTCGTTGTTTGCTTCTTGGTCACGAGACCAGCGTACCTCAATGTCATCAGCAGTGGCAGTGCCGAGAGCCCTGTGAAACCATGGCAGGTTTGGTGGGTCACAACAGGTGCTGCCAGCAAAGCAGTCCTCACCATCCCACATGCGGTAGTTCCATGCTCCATCTTGACCATCACAGTAGTAGTGCTGCCCAACAAAGGAAGGTGGTGGAGAGGCAACCCTGTTTGGGTGACAGAGACATCGACCAGTATGACCAGCAGAATACGTCCAGAGATGGTGTCGAGGGGAGCCATAAGTGATGGAGAGGCCATCAACGTAGGGATGGTCAATGGTCTTAGACGTGTGTAGAGCATCCAACCCATCTGATGTAGCAGACATGTACCCTACTGCCCGCCCACACACATGAGTGTAGTTGAGGCCCAGTGTGGGGTAGTGCACAGAATAGCATCCTGCTAGTGTTTGTCCAGAACACATCCGTTGTGGAGATGTGATGTTCCTGAGCACTGAAGGGCAGGTCTCTTCGGGATCGGTCATGTTAATATGAGCTACTCTTGTCCAGCCTCCTGTGATGTTGCCGCAACGAGTTGTGTTCATTTCACAATACACTTGCTGTGGTCCAGAGTCAGTGTTAACCCAGTAATACCCAGACGGAGTGTTGGGGTTACATTCATAAATCATCTGGCAGGAGGAGGCAGGATTTAGTCCAGAATTACTAGTATGACAGGCAAACAGTTTCCTCACTTCCTCCAGAATGTCCCCCCTCAGTTGCTCAATCACAGCATCAGGTACTGTACCAGGTGGGCCGGGAGCACCGGGGGATCCATTCTCACCAGGTTTACCAGGCAGTGCTGGAATGGCTGGGAAAGAAGGACTCTGGCCACAGACAGCCCCTGCTGCTTCCTCTCTGAGGAAGAGGATTGCAATTGAGCACAGAACAAGTGAGAGCCAGGCAGTAAACATGCTTGTCAAAGTTTCGCAGATCTCAGCAGCAGTTAACCCACTCAACTACTTGAGCTTTATTCTTGAGTACTTATTATTCCACACTGCTTATCAGCTATGCATACAGTATTCAGGATTCTGAAGTAAACACATGATACTGTGACAGTCTCACTTACTTATCTACTGTATATGTACCCCTCCACACACCAGCAGCACACCTTCATATTGACTAATTAATTAGTGGTTGATTATTGGTGGTTAATTAGTAAAGGAATTTCTCATACATCTTTGAATGGTGTGCATTCAGTGCATTTAAATGGAATTGCCAAATTAGGATATTAGGCTGTATTGTGAACAGCAGTTAATCAATTACTTTACTACAACTGACCATCACATGGTACACAAATTACCCGAGAAAATAGATTGTCTTATTAGTTTAGAGATGTGAGGTTGGTTGAGGAAAGACCTGTCCATGCATGCCATTCAGTGCATTCATCACAGGACAGGAAAAGAACTCATTCACCATAGCACATTCACTATTCACTATGCCGGCGTTCAGGCGTCTGCAAATGAAAATGACTTGTGGCGCTACTAGCTCTTTAGAGGATGGGAAGAGAAGTGAGCTATCATAATTATTTTCATTGTTGCAAATTCTTGCCGAGACACCAAAACCAGTTCTGCAAAGGTTGATTACGTATGTACGTACAGTACGTATGATAACAAAGTGGCCATGCAAGTCATGCCAACTGGCTATGCAATGCTAAAGCAAGAGGTTGACATGTAGCCTCGCGTAGCCCTGACTTTCCTCTGCTGACATTATTGCACAATTTGTAGAGAGCAAACTGTCTGGTCAACTGCATATTATTATACTGGTCTGTTCTGAGTCTCCTTGAAATTGGGACTCATTAATATTCAGTAACTATGGAAATAATAATATTCATGAAGTCACGTCACAAACGTCAAAGTGTTACATAACTGCCAAGATTGAAAAGAGCATGTGTTCTACAGATCATACACACATGCTGCTACTTCACACAGCTATATGTACAACCACTAGGAGCTCTGCAATTCAACTGCGCAGCCGCTACACGAGCTTCACACTTCGCTCGTGTAGAAAGCACAATTACTGATGTCACAGTTTACCACACCTGGTTCCGTGAGACTCAGAACAAAAATGGCATACGCTGTAAACCAATGTTTTCTCCTCGACAAATACCATTTAAAATGGAGGGGAAAGCGATCTGGGTTCCACATACTCGCTGATACAAACAGTGATATTGTTTAATAGCAGGAACACAAAATGCACAAAATGCACACAAGTACGTAGATACATGCACTTACACCATCTGCTGCCTGTGACCAGTCAACCAATCTCACCTGACACTAATCTAGTACATATGCTTTCCCTGTATTCCGCCTTCCTAAGGTGTTTTAGGTAGACCAGGAGAGTGTCGACAGCTGTCAACTTGACTGGACGGACCGCCTTGGGGGGAATGGGGAAAGTTCATGAGTAAGGATGAATTGGGAGCAGGAGAGATGGACACCAGTAAACTACTGTAACTGTCATGAGTAACACATACACAGATGTACACATATACTGCACACAAGCATGCATGTGTATTTGCACATATACGTACTAACATGTACATCCACTTCTCACACATGTACAAACAGTACATGCACAGCATTCGACAAGCTTGCACACACACACACACACACACACACACACACACACACACACACACACACATGCACACACATACACCTCCTCTGCTTGGTCCTTCAGTAGCTGCTGACACATGCAACTCAGTTTCATTCGAACAGAAATGGGAGTGGCGTCTTTTAACACATTCACAATCTGACAGAAGAAACATACACGTACATATGCATGTAGAGAAATTGAGAAGAAAATAGACAGTTGTGGAGGGGAGAAATATGTGAGTGCAACATCACCGTGCCATTGTAAAGTGTACAGAGATAATGTAGATCAGCCAGTTTCCGCACATTCATAACATGCATCTAAGGCCTCACCACACACTGCATTGTAACAAGTCATGTTTCCATGACTGCATTTGCAGTTATCATGCCATGCAAACAGTATAAAAGTGGTATAAAACAACTTTGTAGCTCATGCATCAGTCAATCACACACTACACTGCACTGACCTCATGGAATCCACTAGCGAACTGCCTTCGAACAAGAGGGGAGGGGTCTCCTGCAAGTCCGGAGATGGATGAGTGTAACCACGAGTCATAGTGCTTTCTGCCACAGAGGAGGACCATAGCTGGTGCGTTGTAGGCACACCAGCGTCGACAGTCCATGTCATTGCTGTCTAGGTCTAGCATGATGGAGATGGTTGATTCCTGCAAAGGAAGGGGTGAGCAGGAGAGGGGAGAGAGAGGGAGGAGAGGGGAAGGTAGTGATAGGAGAGGGTGTAAGGGAAAGGAAAGTGAAAGGAATGGATAGCAGGCAATCGAAGGTACATAGGGAAGAGAAATGCCAAGAAAACGTTAAACATAGCTAAAGGGTAAATTTGCTTGGTGCTTTAGTTGCAGGCTACTTTACATCTACTTATACGTATGCTTACCGATTCACTGTTGCTAACGCTGTCCAGCAGGCAGAGACTTCTGTAGAAGTCAAGGCTCCATTTACTCTCTTCTTCTGTAGTGTTGTCTAGGACGGGGAGGGGGAAGGGAGGAGTCACGGCAGGCAAGGAGGAGGATGGCTGGTAGCAAAGACACGTATACGATACATGCCTATGAAACATAAGCAAAATAACCATGTCACCATTCGCTATTCAACCTTTTGCCATTTTGACCAACCATTCTAAATCAATGGCAGACATACAAAATTTACAGACTGAGTATCTGAAACAATCCACCAAACAGATTCGTGGATGGAGACTGCTAACTCTATTACAGCACTTCCAGCATAACATGAAAAGGGTCTATAATAATACCTTGTGGACCACGTGTATGAAAGCACATCCATTAGACGTGCACACTTGCCATGCTCTGGCAACTGTGGGCAGGAGAGAGTCCTTCTTCTCTAGTGAATGCTACAGATCTTAATAAAGAGAGGGAGGACTGTGCTCCTGCGGGCAACTGGAGAGGGAGGAGGGAGGAGGGGGGAGGAGGAAGGAAAGTGGGAGAGGAGAATGGAGGAGCGGAGGGAAGGAGGGGGAGAAGGAAGGAGAAGAACAGAAGGGAGAGAGGTGGATCATGAAGCAGTGAACAATGTGTGCATGTGTGTCTGTGTGTGTGCATGTGCGAGGCATGGTGGAGGACCTCTTATTACATCATTCTCCATTTGCTGATGTTCTTGAGTGGGCACATACTACAGTTTGATTGGTCCAATGTCACATGGCTCCCACCTAGCTGTTTGTGGTGTGGTCCTTTGATGCAGAAGAGGCCAACTTTGATGCAGTTCCTGTCCTGGGCCCTTTGGCCAATCCAGATGAGGTGAGGAATTTTTTCACTGTGGGAAGGGAGTAGCTAGTGGTATTAACTGCTGGAGGCACATATGAGGTATTACTGGAGGATCTGGAGCGAGCAGGGACGGGAAGGAGAAGAGAAAGAGCTATAAAGGACACAATTAAGCACTGCATCACAGCGTCGCCCACACGTACTGCGCTGTAGCAAACTATGTTCGTAGCTTATGCCATCACAGAACACTAGCTGCTCTTGCAACTGTGGGTTCCTTGGTACATTATGTTTCTGTAAAATAATACTCATTGTAAATGCATGTGCTATAAGCAGTCATGTGTCTGTTCTGGAGATTTCTCTGTGCTTGTGTGTGTGGTGTGCCGTGTGTGTGTGTGTGTGTGTGTGTGTGTGTGTGTGTGTGTGTGTGTGTGTGTGTGTGTGTGTGTGTGTGTGTGTGTGTGTGTGTGTGTGTGTTATGCATATCTGGTGACAGTGGTGTGTGAGTGTGTAGAGGTCACTGAGGTGTACGACACAATGTCATGTTTACCTATCATGAGTGACAGAGCAGCGACCAAAGGAACAAGTATTTCAAGTTGGGGCGGCAGCCCCCACGAGTTTTTTAACTCGAAATACTTGTTATAAAGACGTAGATTGCAATGCTTTAGTGCTGTTTGGGGCCAGGGAGGCTGGCTGTTTTAGAGAGGTGGCTGCCTAGCTCAGTGACCATCTTAGACACGTTCCACTGTTACTAGTAGACATAGTGCATGTTGAATACTTTATCATCTCAAACAAGCTATTGGATTTAGCCAATTAGCATGCAAAGTGAAACACTGACAAATTTGTTAATGCACACAGAGGAGAAGAAATATTAACTTGAGAACTTAATAATTAAAGGTGGGAACTTGCAAACTGTATTCCTTAATTGATGTGTAGTACAATAATTTTTATAATTATGCAAAAGTATGATGTTCTTTGTCACCCTAAGGGCAAATTCTACCAGTACCTCTCCCACATGGGGGGTCAGTGTAAATAGGGGGCGGTGTTGTACCGGGTGTATTGGGTGAACCAGGGGGGCCGGGTGGACCAGGGGGGCCTGGTGGACCAGGGGGGCCTGGTGGACCAGGGGGGGCTGGTGGACCAGGGGGGCTGGTGGACCAGGGGGGCCTGGTGGACCAGGGGGGCCTGGTGGACCAGGGGGGCCTGGTAGACCAGGGGGGCCTTGCACACCAGGTGGACCAGGGGTACCCGGGTCACCTTTCTCACCATTGTTTCCAGGGGCACCTTTCTCACCAGGCATGTCAGGGGAGCCTTGTTCACCAGGTACACCTTGCTCACCGGAGGCACCTTTCTCACCATTATTTCCAGGGGCACCTTTCTCACCTGGCATTCCAGGGGAGCCTTGTTCACCAGGTACACCTTGTTCACCGGAGGCACCTTTCTCACCGTTGTTTCCAGGGGCACCTTTCTCACCATTATTTCCAGGGGCACCTTTCTCACCAGGCATTCCAGGGGAGCCTTGTTCACCAGGTACACCTTGTTCACCATGGGCACCTTTCTCACCGTTGTTTCCAGGGGCACCTTGCTCACCGTTGTTTCCAGGGGCACCTTTCTCACCAGGCATTCCAGGGGAGCCTTGTTCACCAGGTACACCTTGTTCACCAGAGGCACCTTTCTCACCTGGCATTCCAGGGGAGCCTTGTTCACCAGGGGCACCTTTCTCACCGTTGTTTCCAGGGGCACCTTTCTCACCGTTGTTTCCAGGGGCACCTTTCTCACCGTTGTTTCCAGGGACACCTTTCGCACCTGGCATTCCAGGGGAGCCTTGTTCACCAGGTACACCTTGTTCACCAGGGGCCCCTTTCTCACCGTTGTTTCCAGGGGCACCTTTCTCACCGTTGTTTCCAGGGGCACCCTTCTCACCAGGCATTCCAGGGGAGCCTTGTTCACCGGGTACACCTTGTTCACCGGAGGCACCTTTCTCACCATTGTTTCCAGGGGCACCCTGCTCACCAGGGGCACCTTTCTCACCGTTGTTTCCAGGGGCACCTTTCTCACCATTGTTTCCAGGGGCACCCTTCTCACCAGGCATTCCAGGGGAGCCTTGTTCACCAGGTACACCTTGCTCACCGGAGGCACCTTTCTCACCATTGTTTCCAGGGGCACCCTGCTCACCAGGGGCACCTTTCTCACCGTTGTTTCCAGGGGCACCTTTCTCGCCGTTGTTTCCAGGGGCACCTTTCTCACCTGGCATTCCAGGGGAGCCTTGTTCACCAGGTACACCTTGTTCACCAGGGGCACCTTTCTCACCGTTGTTTCCAGGAGCACCTTGCTCACCAGGCATTCCAGGGGAGCCTTGTTCACCAAGTACACCTTGTTCACCAGGGGCACCTTTCTCACCGTTGTTTCCAGGGGCACCTTGCTCACCAGGGGCACCTTTCTCACCGTTGTTTCCAGGGGCACCTTTCTCACCAGATATTCCAGGGGAGCCTTGTTCACCAAGTACACCTTGTTCACCGGAGGCACCTTTCTCACCGTTGTTTCCAGGGGCACCTTTCTCACCTGGCATTCCAGGGGAGCCTTGTTCACCAGGTACACCTTGCTCACCGGAGGCACCTTTCTCACCATTGTTTCCAGGGGCACCTTTCTCGCCTGGCATTCCAGGGGAGCCTTGTTCCCCAGGTACACCTTGCTCACCAGGGGCACCTTTCTCGCCGTTGTTTCCAGGGGCACCTTTCTTACCAGGCATTCCAGAGGAGCCTTGTTCACCAGGTACACCTTGTTCACCAGGGGCACCTTTCTCACCGTTGTTTCCAGGGGCACCTTTCTCACCTGGCATTCCAAGGGAGCCTTGTTCACCAAGTACACCTTGTTCACCGGAGGCACCTTTCTCGCCGTTGTTTCCAGGGGCACCTTTCTCACCAGGCATTCCAGGGGAGCCTTGTTCACCAAGTACACCTTGTTCACCGGAGGCACCTTTCTCGCCGTTGTTTCCAGGGGCACCTTTCTCACCAGGCATTCCAGGGGAGCCTTGTTCACCAGGTACACCTTGCTCACCAGGGGCACCTTGTTCACCGTTGTTTCCAGGTAGACCTCGTTCACCAGGGACTCCAGGCATACCATTCTTACCAGGTTTTCCAGGCAGTCCAGGGATCCAAGGGCAGAATTTCATAGTGGCTTGGCAAGATCCCACTGCTTCTGTTCCTGGATGCAATTGCAAGATCAAGGTAATGCATACAGCTAGGAGCAGCCCAGTGCCACCAGGAGACATGTCTTTGGTTGTACTACACAACTAGTGTGTCATGCAGATAATGGTGATCAGGCTGGGATACAAGCTCTTATATACCCTAAGCTGCATAGGTAAAGGATGCAACTACAGTACTGCAAGTGGCTCAGTGAAATAATATAAAACAATATGACATTGTGTATGTACTTTGTCCATACCTTGAAGAATGTAGGACTATAATTTAAAGGTGCGACATTCTTGCATGTAAGGACCATGGTTAATGCTCCATAGCCCCATAACATGTTGGCAGGCTTTCTTGCTCCATTGTGTCACAAGTCATGATCAGTGATTCCATTATGCCTGCTTTCAGTGTTGAATACAGCTGCAGTGCAAAATATGCAAAGTGCATGGCGCCGTGGTGGATTTACCTTGTCACTGAGAAGCCACAGCCTTGTGCTGTTTTGTAACCACTACTGTGGCATGGCACATACCGTAATCGTAGAAATTTTCGTGGGGCAAAAATTCCGTGTGTCAAATTTTCATGGGGTATAAATTTCGTGGTCTGGGCAACCCACGAAATTTAAACCCCACGAAATGTAACTGCGTACATTGTTAAACACAGCAGAATACTGAGTACTACACTTGAAGATCTTCTATATCTTTCCTCATTCTCCAACGTATGCCTTCCTGACCGAACACGCTGTAGTCTCGTTGACCCAATGATTCCGCTCCCTGGAAAAGAAAAAGCGCGTTGCTGCAAGCATACGTATCTCGACGCAAGCAGAGTTCTTGCCTATTTTCGGTTCAAACCTAGGGCTAGCGGCGGCGCTCTAGTGCTGGTAGGGTCGGCGCTTCCTCTTCACACTCCGTGCTGCGCGGACCTCCTTGTTCGCTTTTGCGATGGCCGCGAAGATAGTATAGCAGACGCTAGTGAGCTGCACGAATCTGGAAGTCCTCAACTTCTTTTCGCTGTAGGCACCTCAGATGAGCCATCCATCACAGCTCCTACAAAACACAAGTGTCGCGCTAGTTCAAATGCAGACCTTTGTATCGTCATAATACTAGGCATACGCTAAGCGCACAAGAATTGCCTCGCAGCATGAATATTACGTGGCCAGTAGACTAGTGTATTGTGATGTTACAGACTGGAGCTGTATTAGTAGCCAAGCACCTTGTTTGTTACTGCCAAAACATCTCAAGCCTGGACTGCCGCTGCTCATCCGTCGCCGACGCCAGTAGCCTTGCGCCATTCTGCCGCATTCGCTTCTAGTCTGGCCTATCTTTGCCCCGCTGTCTCCGTATCAAGTCGCGCGCACCGTCTTGCAGCGTGTCCCCTCGGAGTGCTGTATGTAGCCGCGTTGTTGCCATTCCCATCTGCTCTCCTTCTGTGCCCCTCTTCCGCGGGAGCATGCCGGCAAAGATGAGCGAGAAGCACCCCTTGAAAAGACGAGCGTCACGTGACGGAGTCACATGCGCAGTCACGTGTCGTGCAATGATATCGCCGAGGCTCGAATAGACAGCGATCAATGGCCTCGCTTCGCTCGCTTACGCTCGCCGCTCGGCAATTAGACCTATTATATTAGTTACTACTGTAATCTTTGTACATAAATTTTCCTGGGCATATCAAATTTTCGTGGATGGAGGCAACCACTAAAATTTCCACACAACGAAATTGTTCAATGATACGGTAGTGCAACTTGCAGTGTGTAGTGGTGCACTTGAATGGAAGCCCACCTTCACACCATCATATATGTGAATATGCCCTACTGCCATGTGCCCCACCGAACTTGAATGTGACAGTCAGTGGTGGCAGTGGTTCTTGCACTTGCAAGATAGACTGCCTTTGGTGGCCGGGCTTTCTTGCAAGTGCCCCACTGCCATGTGCTCCATTGAATGTAAATTTGCCCTACCCCATGTGCCCCACCATATGCATGTAACAAAGATGATTTTAAGTGTTATAGAACTAATGTGCACCCCAGTGGAATTTGAATGGTTGTCAGGTAACCTGACCTGCAAGGACCTGCACATGCAGTACAACTATGGCTGCATACCTGAGCAATATGGCTACCTTACAACCATTCCAAAGTATTTGGGCTGCATCCGCTGTCATGCCTATGCACTAGATCAGTTTTCTGTACACAAAATGCCTTCCATTCCGTTAGCATGCCTGCATGCAGTTGCTTGCATGCCCTCACGTACACCACAGCTAGAACAACTAGTACGTACTAGCTATAATTTGTATGTAATGGAGGGCCAGTGTAGCTATAGACTGTAGCTATATACAGCTGTGTTAACACTCAACTCCATAAATACCTCACAGTGTAATTGCACTCTACAGCCTAGGATCAGTTTGCAATTGGCAGGCCCTGCATGCAGCTGTTTTCACGGTAGTTGCATGCATCAATCACCACAGAAATTCTCATTTGGCCAGACACTACCATCCACTGCTACTTTCATTGCACATGTGAACGTGAATCTCACAGACAGTGGTGGCAGTTGTGCATTTGCAAGAAAAGCCTACCATCAGCGGGCTTTCTTAATTGCAAGAGCCTTACTGCCATGTGCCCCAATGCATGCGAATGTGGCAGTGATGCACATGCAATATAGCCCACCTTTGGTGGGCTTCCTTGCTCTGTTGCATCACAAGTCAGTAATTCCGATGCATGCATTCAGTGCTGAATACAGCAGTGCAAAATATGCAAAGTGCATGGTGTCGTGGTGGATTTGCCTTGTCACTGAGGAACCACAGCTTTGTTTTGCAACCGCTGCTGCGACATGGCACATAGTACAACTTACACTGTGTGATGGTGTATTAAAATTGCATGGAAGCCCACCTTCACACCATTATTTGTGATTATGCCTTACTGCCATGTGCCCCACCATACATGAATGTGACAGTCAGTGGTGGCAGTGGTGCTTGCACTTGCAAGATAGACTGCCTTTGGTGGCCGAGCTTTCTTGCAAGTGCCCCACTGCCATGTTCCCCATTGAATGTATAATTTGCCCTGACCCCCATGTGCCCCATTGTACGCATGCAATGAAGAGGATGCTAAGTGTTATAGAACTAATGTGCAGCCCAGTGGAATTTGAATGGTTGTCAGGTAACTTGACCTACAAGGACCTGCACATGCAGTACAACTATGGCTGCATACCTGAGAAGCAATACAGCTACCTTACAACCATTCCAAAGTAATTGGGCTCCATCTGCTGTCATTCCTATGCACTAACAGTCTGGCCAGCTAAACCATCCTGACATGCAAGCACTGTGGAAAGGGAAGGGAAGGGACGTCCCTTCCCTGCCCCCGGTGCTTCTTGGGACGGTTTAGCTGGCCATACTAATAGTGCATAGGCATGACAGCGGATGCAGCCCAATTACTTTGGAATGGTTGTAAGGTAGCTAAACCAACAAGTACCGGGGACAGGGAAGGGAAGGAATGTCTAATGCATTATATCAGTTTTCTGTGCACAAAATGCCTTCCATTCCGTTAACATGCCTGCATGCAGTTGCTTGCATGCCCTCACGTACACCACAGCTAGAACAGTACTAGCTATAATTTGTACGTATAGGGCCACTATAGCTAAAGAATGTAGCTATAGTAGAACATGTCAACATACAACTCTGAATATATCTCACAATGTAGTCTTGTTCTACACCATTGGATCAATTTGGCCTGCACTACAGCCCTTTTTCACTGTACAGTTGCATGCATCACTGCAAAAAGTCTCATTTGCCAGACACTGCCAGTCTCTGCTTCTATCATTGCACATGTGAATGCGAATCTCACAGACAGTGGTGGCAGAAAAGTCTACCATCGGTGGGCTTTCTTGCAAGTGTCCTACTGCCATATCCCCCACTGCATGTGAATGTGACAGTCAGTAGTGGCAGTGGTGCACTTTCAAGATATAGCTAGCCCACCAAAGACAGGCTTTCTTGCTCCATTGCATCACAAGTCAGTTATTCCAATGCATGCATTCACGGCTGAATGCAGCAGTGCAAAATATGCAAAATGTTGCCGTGGTGGATAGGCCTTGTCACTGAGGGACCACAGTCTAGCTTGTGCTAGCTTGTCATTGTATGTGTACTGACTTGAGTGATTGGCATTGCTGCATGGGCTAGCTATATATACTTGTCTGCTTAAATTTGTATGCACGTGTGATGGCACATTTAATGGTGATGGGTTGGTAGCAGTGTAGCCAGCACTGGTACAGCATTAGCCCAAACCTCCTGTCTAGCGTACGCGTATTGAATCGCGGCTTAACCAACTGCATGTGCGTCACTGCTCTTTTGCTTACTGTATAATGTGTGCGTTTTAAATAGAAACGTTTCTTGCGGGACCAGTCGTCCAACAGTACGCCCCTGCAAGTATCGCAGCGTTTCTCGGAACGTCTAACTTTCGTCATGCAAGGTTCTGCGTCCGTAGGGGCTGTGAGTCTCCCAGTAGCTACCTATGGCTTCGCTGCCTTCGCGCAGCCACTCAGAATCGTCTGCAAACCGTCTCGCGCTCACGTTCCCACAGGGAGGAACCCGCTGCGCAATCCTCATAGCGAGCCACCTCACGTGATTGTCCGTAAATACGGCTAGCGGCTGCGGTGGGCAGCTCCTTACGCAATACATAGCGGGATGTAGCACCCGCTACATTATAGCTCGTTCCCAGTTCCCAGTGGTCTGGCCCATTTGCTCGATATTCTGATTAATTGAAAACTTACGGTAGGTTGCGTCACATGTATGCAGGATTGGGGCGCTTGCCAGAATTGCCTCAAGGGGCGGTAACGGACATTGAGAAACCGTACCAGGCCACCTTTTGAAATTGTGGAAGCGGTCAACTTGGGTGCAGATTGATCTCATTTGATAGAATGCCAAAATATGACTCACGTAGGTGAGCGAATGAAGCTGCTACATTGCGTGTCGCAAGACATGGAGGCGCTTGCCAAGATGTTGGCAAGCGCCCCAAGAGCGGTATCAAAATATCGAGCAAATGTGCCAGACCACCTTAAGGCCTTTCGGGCCATTGCAAAATGGCGGCCGGAAGTGGACTGGGAACGAGACTATACCCGCTACATGAAACCAGAGCCGAGGAATCTTTGGCGATTGCGCAATGCTCCCGGCAATCGGGGGTGCCCAAGAGGAGCCTTAAAATTCTGCCATACGCTAGTATACAAGTAATTCTATAGCCATGTAGCTAGCTATTATGAAAATAATAAATTCTGAACAAGTAAATTTCATCACTAGCTGCTGTTGCTTATAATTGAAATGATTGATTACCATTAGAATACAATGACTGATAGCTAAACTGTACAAACAGGAATGTGACCATGCAAAGGTTCTCAGAACACAAAGGAACACTCAACATGTGAGTGAGTAGTGCAAGTGTAAGTCAGTGGTGCATGCATTTCAGTGTCATTTCTTTGCTACACGTGAACCTCTCACCTTCCTCTTAAGACTACAGAAGGATAATATAGAATAGAGATTCATTACCACATCCAGGAATTGGTTGGGGAAGATTCTTAAGCACTAATCACGTGGTACATTTTCAATGAGCAAACTGTTTCAGCCCCTTGTATGTCACACTTAGTCACATGAGTAGACACTGCCTATGGCTCACAGGCATAAACCGACCAGTTGCTATTATGGCCATGCAGAAAAGGTGAACCCTAGGAGGGTACGTATATACACTCAGTTTGACCTGAAAATTTTAGCCTGATTAATTCCACTTTTTGCATTCAAAATTCTCCAACATTTCATTTTCCTGGCACATGCAGGTGTTATCTGACCAATGTCACATGAGTTTTACCTGTTTAGAGGTCCACGCAGAAGAGGCCACCTTAGTGGGACCATGTAGGCTGGTTATGCATGCAAACAGATATAGAAACCCTAGCTTCGAAGGAACTCAGAACAGGCCACAGACATTAATTGCAGCTGTGCACGTGTGTAAAGTAATGTGACAGAATACGTACCCCCAAAGGTTCCCATGGGGCACAGCAGGTCAAATCAGACAGGACAACAAACACCTTCAATTGTCGGATGCTGCCATTGAGGTATATAATTCTGCCAACTAGCCTGAAGTCATTCCAGCCACGTGGCAACTCCTCCTATGATCCCTTTTACCCATCCCTCAGGAGATTTACAGAAACTCAGTGGTCGACTTGCACTGCATGTGCTCTTCTAGCTCACATTCTTATAGCACAACCACTGCAGCGTTCATCAGCAATTAACTGTAAGGTTTTGGTGTGAGTCTGGGGGAATTTGTTTAATTGTATATACATGCAAGGGCATTATACTTTAAGGTCTCCTATACATTGCTGATTCACAAGTGTATAGAAATGGACAACAGATCGATGGTGGCTGCTTCCATATCAGCACATGTCATGTATTGTACAATTCCTTACAACATGGCATTAACTACATAATAATGTCTTCACCAATCAGGTTGCAGTTGCTTCTATCCTGCCGTTGGTTGCAATTGAGCTGTGTGTGCTGCATGCATTCTACATGAGCAATTACAAGCTAGTAAACTTCATCTTTGCTTTTGTTTCCATACAATAGTAGTTAAAATGATTGATTAATATTAGAATACAATAATTGATAAACTGTACAAACAGGAATGTGACAGTGCAAAGGTTCTCAGAACACATCAACATGTGAGCGTTGAGTGTGCTCTGCAAGTGTAAGTCAGTGGTAAATGTGGTGGTGCATGCATTTCAGTGTCATTTCTTTGCTGCACGGGAACCTGTCACCTTCTTCTTAAGACTACAGAAGGAACAAGAGCGAATAGTGTGAATAGCATAATAATTATGCTACAATTGTCCTGTCCCAGCTACATAGAGATATGAATACAAAGTACATACGTACCTCTGAAATAAGGACACTTCTTTAATGAGGACAGTGCTACTGTCCCAGCTACTGTATAATAATAAGACTCTCATACACACGCACACGCACACACGCACACACGCACACACACAATTGAGTACTACAGGTGACCAGACGGATTATACTGATTGTCCACACCCAAAGCATACAGAAAAGAAATGGCAGAAGGTGACAGAGTAAGATTTAACAAACAGTATACCCAAGGTTCCTATATTAAGTACACGTTACGATAATAGGCAGCAAAATGGTATGCTGAATCCTTCACACAAACAGCCACTGTCTATAGCTCACAGACTGGGACAGAACACCAGCCATAGAAAGGCTGAACCACACCAGCATATACCCAATATGACCTGAACATCATGCAAATCTGAACGTGATTCTACTATATTACACAATTCTCCAATATTTGATCTCATGGCACTGGGATTACTCGATTGGTCCATTGTCACATGACCTCCCACCTGTTTGTGGTGTGGTCCTTTGATGCAGAAGAGGCCAACTTTGGTGCAGTTCCTGTCCTGGGCCCTTTGGCCGACCCGGATGAGGTGAGGGATTTTGCCACTGTGGGAGGGGAGTAACTAGCGTTCTTGCTTGATGCACGAGTAGCAGCTGTGTGTGTGAGGTATTTGTGGTTGAGCAAGCAGGGCCAGGGGAGGGAGAAGAAAGGAGTTGTATAAGATGCCAAGTAGGCACAGTTGTTTATGTGCACGTGTGTGTGTGTGTGTGTGTGTGTGTGTGTGTGTGTGTGTGTGTGTGTGTGTACGTGAGTGAGAACATGCCTACCAGGTGTTCTATGTACTCATATACACACATGCATACACACATACACCATCGAGCCATTGATGCTCAAACACACATGTAGCGACGTGCAGTACAGATCGCATTTCCCTCCTCTCCTCACAGCACGCCCTCACCTAAACCCGTGCTACTCTTGGATGCACCAACTGGAGGTCCATTGGAATCATTGGCAGATGTACCTCCGCTACGCTTGACAGATGACCCCTTTGTATCTACAGAGAATATGGAGAAAAGACATAGTGCATAGTTGCCTTAAACCACAAAATAACTATTTCAGCCAGAAGTCTCCCAAAATATGGTAGGCTAGTTGGTTGTTGAGAATGGTGTATACACTTAATGTTATTCCACAAAATAGCACAGAATGTTATCAGCGAACAGGGCCAGAAGAGATTCGTGATGCAACAACTGTGCAAGTCTACTCAACATACACTCTTACATAGATACACACACACCCAGCCCCACCCCCCACACCCACCAACTCAGCCCCACCCCCCCACACCCACAGGCCAGCGCAACCAACTCTGTGTCTCTGCATACTGCAGACCATGTCACATGCCAGTCAAGTACTTGGAGATCACATGACAGTCATGTGACCACCACACAACTCACTTCCAAACTTGAATGAAGCAGGAGGTGTGGATGGCGTTATACTACCGGCAGACAACTTCCTCGGAATGTCAGGACTGTAGACCTTTCTACCAGTACTAGCTGGTGTGAGGGAATGCTTCTTCTGGTGCGGGTTTCGTCCACTTGTTGGAAGTTTTAGAAGAGAGGATGATTGCATTCTCTCATCTAATGATACTTGCTTTTTCACTAGACCATTTGCAAGTTCTTTTGATGGTTCTTCTTCCCAGCACTCCTTCTCCTCATCTTCCTTGTGTTGGTCAATGATATCATTTTCAAAGAATGTCTGCCGGCAGTACTGTAGAGGTGGGGGGTGGGGGGGGGGACGCAGTGAAGAAGGAGAGATGAAAGACAGCCACCAGGGCAGAAGTGGGAGATAAAAGAATGCAGGGAGTGAATGCGGTGAAAATAAACTATTCAGTGGTGTAAATGCACATACACAAACATGATACCACACAAAAGCTGCTGCTACAGTACATGGACTGAAGTATGTATTAAATATACTGTATATGTGTACAGTCACCATACTACTCCTTGTACATGCACATTGTACATACATACGTACAAAGAGGGTACCATATTTATACAACTTTAATTCAAAGTAAAATTTAATAATTCCGTTTTGAAATGGTGTAGACATTCGTATACATAAATGGCAACCAAATGTCCCATACAGTGGGGTAGTACTGAATGTATGTATTCAAGTAGTCTCGCGTAGCCCAGACCCTTCCCTCCATTTCCACTGTTGCGTAATATGGAGGAAAGGGTCTGGGAGTTTTCCTAAGCACAAGCTGTTCCACCCACACACAGCCACTGTTTACTTAACACCATTGTGGGACGATAATTCAGAGATGTTGGTTAGGTGTTACACCGGAGATGCGCGTGCAAGTCAGTATAATTATATAACGTCAAAGACTGAGATGGCGAACTGCTACTTCTGTAAGCTACTGCAAACGGCGGCAGATGTATTTTCGGGTCTCGCTCAATGACAAGGGCAGCAATCCGTAAATAAGAGATATACCGTAGCCAGTAGAAAGCGACACGAAAATATCACGACCGTCGATGAATTCCAAGATGGCTTGCATCTGCTCTGGCTTTAGATCTTGGAACCCTGCTTCGGCTGCTGCCACACGTACTATCGCGGTAATACGGTCTCCTTTCAGTTCGTCTTCGCTTGCACAAACACTCGCCGCCATTTCGCTGACTCGCTTATGACGACTTGTGGTACCACATCAAAGAGGTGCTAGATTCACACCTTGTCCGGGTTCCCACGGACATTGAACAGTTACACTTGAGAAAACTCCCAGACCCTTTCCACCCGGTTATTGCACAATAACCAGAAAGGAAAGGGTCTGGGCTACGCGAGACTAGTTGTGGATAAGCTGGTACACTTCACTCACCACTTCTAAGGAGACATTGACTTGGTCCAGTTCTTCAACAGCCTCTCTCAGGAAGATGGACGCCTCTGTGTCCAGCTCCGAGGAGATCACTAAGCGAACAGTTGTCTCCAGTTTCTGTAGGAGTGCGTGGTCTCGCGGTAGCTTCAAACATCTCTTAAGGTGTGGTAGCATCCCATAGAACCGCATACGGACATTGACTGTAGTGTCCTATTGATGCAATGGGGAGGGTTCCAGTACATGCACACACAACATATGCACATACATACGTACTTGGTTGGGCTAAGTGAAGGCTCTTCTCTCTGTGTGTGTGTGTGTGCGTGCGTGCGTGTGTGTGTGTGTGTGTGCAGTGTTGTAGCATAAAGCTACAATTTCATAGTCATCACCAATTTTAGAGAATTTAGCGAGTAATGCGCATGTGTGTGCGCATGCCTGTGTACTCTGACTCACTGCAGAAGCTTGTAAAACCGGTTCAAAGAAGAACTGCTTGAAGAAGTTCCTTGAAAACCTTTCCAGAACACGCTCACAGATCTCCAAGAAAAGCATCCTCGTCTTATACCTTGGAGAAAGGGTGCACTCTACAGAACATTGAGGAAGTAGGAGCTAGTGAAGGCAACAACACACATAGACAAAGTTCACAGTGAAATCAATTCTAACCTGGTTGGCTTGAATTGGTTTATTGAATTCGTTTTCCATGATCTATTAACATTCACACAGCGAAAATTACACTCGGTATATCGTTATTCTCAGTTTGTACACAGTCTGCTGCAAAATAAATATGAAGTCCATCTGGCACCCTCTCGGATATGAGCAAAGTGTTTGCTTTTGTGTTGGTTAAGTTGCCTGGCTTCAAATGACATTGAATTAGTTGGCACAAATGTGTGAACACCCCTTAAACATTAGCACACACTGCCTGCGTACAACAAACAACTGCCGTTAATATGGACCTCATGTAAAGTACACCACAACCTTGGTGTACTGTAACAGTAGCACTTTAGTACATTATTAAGGAAGGCACTTTTAGATATAATTTTGGTTAGACAGAACAGAAATGTATGTATGACATTGAGGTAAAAGAGTGTACATGATCAACTGGAATCTTGTCAGTGCTGCACTCTTGTGTGTGTGTGTGTGTGTGTGTGTGTGTGCGTGTGTGCGTGTGTATGTGTGTGTGTGTGTATGTGTGTATGTGTGTGTGTGTGTGCGTGTTTGTGTGCATGTGTGTGTGTGTGTGTGTGTGGATGTGTGTGTGCGTGCGTGCGTGTGTGTGTGTGTGTGTGTGTGTGTGTGTGTGTTTTAACTTGGGAAACTCCCATCTAGTCTCTAGTCCTGTGCAAGCTTATTATTGCACAATCACAGAGAACTGTACAATAACAAGCCCCAGGAGAATAGGGGGCTGGAATATACGTACAATAGATGAGCCACATGTAGATGTGTCACTGTCTACACTGTTATGTGCCTTGCCAGACATCTAGGCATTGAAGTGACGGTAGTTGACACTACAAGTTATCATTAATGTACATCACTATTTCAATACTACTGTATAAACCCTGACACGGTGTATTGCACAACCCAGAAAGCCTATTGCATAATACGCTCCTTCCTATTCTGCATAAATCACCATTGTAAGACACACTGCACTACATGGCCTAGCAAAACAGTCTGCTATAGCTAATACGTACATGTTGAAATCATAAACACAAGCTTTCCGCATTTAGGGGTCATTTGCAGCTGTTTGTTGCATACAAAAACACAGTTTTAATACTGAGTTTAACAGTAAACAAAAACAACATCTGCTTGCAACCAGTTGCAAATGATCCTTACTTTGGACAGTTGCCATTAAATGACTACAGTAAGGTACTTATGAAAGTTCTTACTATTTATAGGCTAAGCCTATTATCACACAGTGGCAGTATTACAGTAGGCAGCTCGCTCAGTTCAATACACGTAAAGTTCAAACAGTTGAACGCCAACATCTTCGTTGTTTGCTTCTTGGTCACGGCACCAGCGTACCTCAATGTTATCAGAAATAGCTGTGTTGAGAGCCCTGTAAAACCATGGCAGGTTTGGTGGGTCACAACAGGTGCTGCCAGCAAAGCAGTCCTCACCATCCCACATGCGGTAGTTCCATGCTCCATCTTGACCATCACAGTAGTAGTGCTGTCCAACAAAGGAAGGTGGTGGAGAGGCAACCCTGTTTGGGTGACAGAGACATCGACCAGTATGACCAGCAGCATACGTCCAGAGATGGTGTCGAGGGGAGCCATAAGTGATGGAGAGGCCATCAACGTAGGGATGGTCAATGGTCTTAGACGTGTGTATAGCATCCAACCCATCTGATGTAGCAGACATGTACCCTACTGCCCACCCACACACATGAGTGAAGTTGAGGCCCAGTGTGGAGTAGTGCACAGAATAGCATCCTGCTGGTGTTTGTCCAGAACACATCCGTTGTGGAGATGTGATGTTCCTGAGCACTGAAGGGCATGTCTCTTCAGGATCCGTCATGTTAATATGAGCTACTCTTGTCTAGCCTCCTGTGATGTTGCCGCAACGAGTTGTGTTCATTTCACAATACACCTGCTGTGGTCCAGAATCAGTGTTAACCCAGTAATACCCAGATGGAGTGTTGGGGTCACATTCATAAATCATCTGGCAGGAGGAGGCAGGATTTAGTCCAGAATTACTAGTATGACAGGCAAACAGTTTCCTCACTTCCTCCAGAATGTCTCCCCTCAGTTGCTCAATCACATCATCAGGTACTGTACCAGGTGAGCCGGGAATTCCATCTGACCCATTTCTCCCATCTACTCCGTCTCTACCATTTAATCCTGGTATTCCATGAGGACCAGCAGGTCCAACAGGTCCCAGCAGGCCTGGAGCACCATCTGACCCATTTCTGCCGTCTACTCCGTCACTACCATTTAATCCTGGTATTCCATGAGGACCAGCAGGTCCAACTGGTCCCAGCAGGCCTGGAGCACCATCTGACCCATTTCTGCCGTCTACTCCGTCACTACCATTTAATCCTGGTATTCCATGAGGACCAGCAGGTCCAACTGGTCCCAGCAGGCCTGGAGCACCATCTGACCCATTTCTGCCGTCTACTCCGTCACTACCATTTAATCCTGGTATTCCATGAGGACCAGCAGGTCCAACTGGTCCCAGCAGGCCTGGAGCACCATCTGACCCATTTCTGCCGTCTACTCCGTCACTACCATTTAATCCTGGTATTCCATGAGGACCAGCAGGTCCAACTGGTCCCAGCAGGCCTGGAGCACCATCTGACCCATTTCTGCCGTCTACTCCGTCTCTACCATTTAATCCTGGTATTCCATGAGGACCAGCAGGTCCAACTGGTCCCAGCAGGCCTGGAGCACCATCTGACCCATTTCTGCCGTCTACTCCGTCACTACCATTTAATCCTGGTATTCCATGAGGACCAGCAGGTCCAACTGGTCCCAGCAGGCCTGGAGCACCATCTGACCCATTTCTGCCGTCTACTCCGTCACTACCATTTAATCCTGGTATTCCATGAGGACCAGCAGGTCCAACTGGTCCCAGCAGGCCTGGAGCACCATCTGACCCATTTCTGCCGTCTACTCCGTCACTACCATTTAATCCTGGTATTCCATGAGGACCAGCAGGTCCAACTGGTCCCAGCAGGCCTGGAGCACCATCTGACCCATTTCTGCCGTCTACTCCGTCACTACCATTTAATCCTGGTATTCCATGAGGACCAGCAGGTCCAACTGGTCCCAGCAGGCCTGGAGCACCATCTGACCCATTTCTGCCGTCTACTCCGTCTCTACCATTTAATCCTGGTATTCCATGAGGACCAGCAGGTCCAACTGGTCCCAGCAGGCCTGGAGCACCATCTGACCCATTTCTGCCGTCTACTCCGTCACTACCATTTAATCCTGGTATTCCATGAGGACCAGCAGGTCCAACTGGTCCCAGCAGGCCTGGAGCACCATCTGACCCATTTCTGCCGTCTACTCCGTCACTACCATTTAATCCTGGTATTCCATGAGGACCAGCAGGTCCAACTGGTCCCAGCAGGCCTGGAGCACCATCTGACCCATTTCTACCATCTGCTCCCACCTCACCCTTTGGTCCAGATTCACCGGGGGCTCCATTCTTACCAGGTTTACCAGGCAGCCCTGGAATGGTTGAGATAGAAGATCTCTGGCCACAGGCAGCCCCTGCTGCTTCCCCTCTGAGGGAGAGGACTGTGACTGAGCACAGAACAAGTAAGAGCCTGACAGTAAACATGCTTGTCAAAGTTTCGCAGACCTCAGCAGTAGTTAACCCACTCAACTACTTGAGCTTTATTCTTGAGTACTTATTATTCCACACTGCTTATCGGCTATGCATACAGTATTCAGGATTCTGAAGTAAACACATGATACTGTGACATTCTCACCTACTTATCTACATATTATATTGTCACAAATGTTAGTACAAACATATCAATAGCATCAATGGTACGTACACACCCAACCCCATTCCTTGAATAAAGAGCATAGTTACATGCTCGTGTTATCACTGAAGGTTGTATACGTGTGCGTGTGTGTGTGCGTGTGTGTGTGTGTGTGTGTGGTGTGTGTGTGTGTGTGTGTGTGTGTGTGTGCATGTGCATGCACCTGCGTGTATATGTGCTTGTGTGTGTCTGTGTTTGTGTGTGTCCATCTGTGTATGTAAGCGTGTGCTTGTGTGTGCAAGGGTTGTACACAAGTCCTCCACATTGTAGTTGTGTGTGTAGGAGGTTACTCCACAATACCAGAGGAAGCTATGTGGTGACATAGTGGACTACAAGATGGGGATGTTGTGTTTAGATATCTGCACTGATGAGACACTGTGTCTAAGTGTCCATTCAGCATCATATATGTTACCTTGAGCTCTCCTCCCCCATTCACTGACCACACCTCCTATACTTCAACACAGACATAAACTCCTCCCAATTGCCCTTGGCATGCAATCAGCATGCCAGCATCAAATCCAAAGACAACACACACATACATACATCTCCCTCTATTAGTACACTACACTACTGTAATCCAAGAGTGGCAGCTGGGTTGAGCGAGTCTGTGTATAAACATGATTGCCACACATACACTGACACACTCAATTGTGTGTGGTAATGAAAGCGATGCCATCCTTTGAATACAGGTGTATTAAGGGGACCTTCACAGCCAGGGTCATAGCAGACAGTAAAGCAGGAACAGGACATATCAGCCACAGAGGCCTTTGGTAAGACTTCTTTGAGGTTTCACTTACATGTATTGCCCCTACATACTGTACATAGCAATGAGTCCTCTACAGCACTACACGCGTGCTTGTTCCAGCTGTGGGAGTATCACAGCCAGCACCAAAGGAGTCAGCCAGCTTTTTATCGGACTACTGCGAACAGTAACGTGTAGCAGTGATGTGCATGTGTGTGCATGTTTGAATGGCCGCAGGGAACAATACAGCAGTGATCACATTTCAACAGCCCAAACTCATGCTTTTACAAATGTATGTACATACATATGTACGTAATCTGACCATCAGCATGTGTGTGGTACAATGACACCAACAGTGACAATTGTAGCCAGGGCAACAGTGACGTTAAGGCAGGAGGGGAGGGCAATGCATAGAGTAGCGATGGTAGAGAGTCAAAGATCAAAGCAAGGGCTGTAGAAGACAATACTTCAGAAGCGCTGGACTCAGCTATGAAGGCCTTCACCAGCTGCTACAGATTGAAATGATTTATTGCCTGTTACATTCCTTGCTCTCAAGTTCAACTCCCATTCATTGACCGTACATTCGAAGCAATGAGCCTCTACAGCATTGCATATAACGACCACCTTGAAGGCTTGGGTGCAGGAGGATAGTAGTAGCACAAAGGATGCTGATGCTCAAAGGAAGTTGGATGAACATTCTCAGAGTCATCATCTGGAGTTCACAGCTACCACACTGATTAAAGATTTGTATGCAAATGCATATTCTGCACTTGCTATTATAATACATTTGGACATGTTCATATTATTACTGCACAAGACAGCAGCTGCCAAATCATAAATTTGAATAGCTGCCATTTAAGAATACAGTGAGCTAATAAATGTGGTAACTACTACTCAGTTAAGCCTATGTATGATCACACAGTGGCAGTATTAGACAGCTCACTCAGTTCAGTACACGTACAGTTCAAACAGTTCCACCCCAACGTCTTCATTGCCTGTGGCTTCATCACGACACCAGCGTACTTCGATGTCGTCAGTAGTGGCAGTGCCGAGAGCCCTGTGAAACCACGGCAGGTTTGGTGGGTCACAACAGGTGCTGCCAGTAAAGCAGTCCTCGCCATCCCAGATGCGGTAGTTCCAATTGCCTCTAATGCCATCACAGTAGTAGTGCTGTCCAACAAAGGAAGGTATCGGAGTTGCACTGCTGTTTGGGTGGCAGTGACATTGACCAGTCTGAGCAGCGGCATACGTCCAGAGGTGGTGTCGAGGGGAGCCATAAGTGATGGAGAGGCCATCAACGTAGGTATCGTTAATGGCCTTAGATGCATGCAAAGCATCAAATCCATCAGGAGTGAAGTACAGGTACCCTATTGCCTGCCCACACACATGAGTAAAGTTCAAATTGAGTGTGGGGTAGTACACAGAAGCGCAGCCAGCAGAGGTTAGCCCAGCACACATTCTCAGTGGAGATGTGATGTTCCTGAGCCCTGAAGGGCAGGTCTCTTCAGGATCAGTCATGTTAATATGAGCTACTCGTGTCCAGCCTCCAGTGATGTTGCCGCAACGAGTTGTGTTCATTTCACAATACACCTGCTGTGGTCCAGAGTCAGTGCTGACCATATAATACCCAGATGGAGTGTTAGGGTCACATTCATACATTTCCTTGCAGGAAGTGGGAGGATTGCGTATGGAGTTCCTAGTTTTGCAGATAAAGAGTTTCCTCACTTGCTCCAGAATGTCCACCCTCAGCTTCTCAATCACATCATCAGGTACTGTACCAGGTGGGCCGGGAAGTCCATCTGACCCATTTCTGCCATCCACTCCATCCCTACCACGAGGGCCGATTGGTCCTTGGTCACCGTTGCTTCCATTCACTCCAGGTTCTCCTGGAGGGCCGATTGGTCCTTGGTCACCGTTGCTTCCATTCACTCCAGGTTCTCCTGAAGGGCCGATTGGTCCTTGTTCACCATGATGTCCACTTTCACCTTTTGGCCCTGGAGGCCCTTGTGGACCAGTGATGCCTTGTGCACCTGGTTTACCAGGAAGTCCATGGAGAGGGGGACTAGACTTTGCTAAAGCAAGGCAAGAACCTGCTGCCTCTGCTCTGAGGAAGAAGACTGTGAACCAGCCAAAAGCTAAGAGCAGCCTGATGATGCCAAGGTACATCATTGAGGGGCTCACTGGAGCGCAAGAGGCAAATGTCAGATGCACAACTGAAGCTGACTGAAGGCCGTGCCAAAGCAGCAATATCCAACACAGCCAACAGTACAAGACGTGTGCTTCAGGAGATGGTGATACTCAAGCAGGGAGACTAAACTCCTTTATATATGTACCCCTCCACACACCAGCAGTACACTTCTGTACTGACTAAGGGGGGTTATTTTAGTAAAGGAATTCTTCATACATCATTGAATGGTGCGCATTCAGTGCATTTAAATGGAATTGCCAAATTAGGATATTAGGCTGTATTGTGAACAGCAGTAACTCAATTACTTTACTACAACTGTCCATCACATGGTACACAAATTACCCAAAAAATACATTGTCTTATTAGTTTAGAGATGTGAGGTTGGTTGAGGAAAGACCTGTCCACGTGTGCCATTCAGTGCATTCATTCACCGTAGCACATTCACTCATTCACCGTAACACATTCACTCATTCACCGTAACACATTCATTCATTCACCGTAGCACATTCACTCATTCACCGTAGCACATTCACTCATTCACCGTAGCACATTCACTCATTCACCGTAGCACATTCACTATTCACTATGCTGAATAACTTGTGAATCCCCTGTTCGTGTCACGATTCTTGTGCAAAAGGAATTAGTATCTTAAGAGTTCAGGCGTCTGCAAATGAAAATGAATTGTGGCGCTACTAGCGCTTTAGAGGATGGGAAGAGAAGTGAGCTATCCTATTTTTATTGTTGTAAATTCTTTGCCGAGACACCAAAACCAGTTCTGCAAAGGTTGATTACGTATGTACGATAACAAAGTGGCCATGCAAGTCATGCCAACTGGCTATGCAATGCTAAAGCAAGAGGTTGGCATGTAGCCTCGCGTAGCCCTGACTTTCCTCTGCTGACATTATTGCACAATTTGTAGAGAGCAAACGGTCTGGTCAACTGCATATTATTATACTGTTCTGTTCTGAGTCTCCTTGAAACTGGGACTCATTAATATTCAGTAACTATGGAAATAATGATATTCATGAAGTCACGTCACAAACGCCAAAGTATTACATAATTGCCAAGTTTGAGAAAAGCATGTGTTCTAGAGATCATACACACTTGCTGCCACTTCACACAGCTATATGTACAACCACTAGGAGTTCTGCAATTCAACTGCGCAGCCGCTACACGAGCTTCACACTTCGCTTGTGTAGAAAGCACAATTACTGACATCACAGTTTACCGTACCTGGTTCAGTGACACTCATGTATGTGTGCGTGTGTGTGGGTGTGTGTACGTATGTGTGTTTTAACTTGGGAAACTCCCATTCAGTCTCTCTAGTCCTGTGCAAGCTTATTATTGCACAATCACAGAGAACTGTACAATAACAAGCCCCAGGAGAATAGGGGGCTGGAATATACGTAGATGTGTCACTGTCCACACTGTTATGTGCCTTGCCAGACATCTAGGCATTGAAGTGACGGTAGTTGACACTACAAGTTATCATTTCTGTACATCACTATTTCAATACTACTGTATAAACCCTGACACTGTGTATTGCACAACCCAGAAAGCCTATTGCATAATACACTCCTTTCTATTCTACATAAATCACCATTGTAAGACACACTGTACTACATGGCCTAACAAAACAGTCTGCTATAGCTAATACGTACATGTTGAAATCATAAACACAAGCTTTCCGCATTTAGGGGTCATTTGCAGCTGTTTGTTGCATACAAAAACACAGTTTTAATACTGAGTTTAACAGTAAACAAAAACAACATCTGCTTGCAACCAGTTGCAAATGATCCTTACTTTGGACAGTTGCCATTAAATGACTACAGTAAGGTACTTATGAAAGTTCTTACTATTTATAGGCTAAGCCTATTATCACACAGTGGCAGTATTACAGTAGGCAGCCCGCTCAGTTCAATACACGTAAAGTTCAAACAGTTGAACGCCAACATCTTCGTTGTTTGCTTCTTGGTCACGACACCAGCGTACCTCAATGTCATCAGCAGTGGCAGTGCCGAGAGCCCTGTGAAACCATGGCAGGTTTGGTGGGTCACAACAGGTGCTGCCAGCAAAGCAGTCCTCACCATCCCAGATGCGGTAGTTCCATGCTCCATCTTGACCATCACAGTAGTAGTGCTGTCCAACAAAGGAAGGTGGTGGAGAGGCAACCCTGTTTGGGTGACAGAGACATCGACCAGTATGACCAGCAGCATACGTCCAGAGATGGTGTCGAGGGGAGCCATAAGTGATGGAGAGGCCATCAACGTAGGGATGGTCAATGGTCTTAGACGTGTGTAGAACATCCAACCCATCTGATGTAGCAGACATGTACCCTACTGCCCGCCCACACACATGAGTGTAGTTGAGGCCCAGTGTGGGGTAGTGCACAGAATAGCATCCTGCTAGTGTTTGTCCAGAACACATCCGTTGTGGAGATGTGATGTTCCTGAGCACTGAAGGGCAGGTCTCTTCGGGATCGGTCATGTTAATATGAGCTACTCTTGTCCAGCCTCCTGTGATGTTGCCGCAACGAGTTGTGTTCATTTCACAATACACTTGCTGTGGTCCAGAGTCAGTGTTAACCCAGTAATACCCAGACGGAGTGGTGGGGTCACATTCATAAATCATCTGGCAGGAGGAGGCAGGATTTAGTCCAGAATTACTAGTATGACAGGCAAACAGTTTCCTCACTTCCTTCAGAATGTCTCCCCTCAGTTGCTCAATCACAGCATCAGGTACTGTACCAGGTGGGCCGGGAGCACCAGGAGCTCCATTCTTGCCTGGTTTACCAGGCAGTGCTGGAATGGCTGGGAAAGAAGGACTCGGGCCACAAGCAGCCCCTGCTGCTTCTCCTCTGAGGAAGAGGATTGCAATTGAGCACAGAACAAGTGAGAGCTTGGCAGTAAACATGCTTGCCAAAGTTTCGCAGACCTCAGCAGCAGTTGACCACTCAACTACTTGAGCTTTATTCTTGAGTACTTATTATTCCACACTGCTTATCGGCTACGCATACAGTATTCAGGATTCTGAAGTAAACACATGATACTGTGACAGTCTCACTTACTTATCTACTGTATATGTACCCCTCCACACACCAGCAGCACACTTTCATAATGACTAATTAATTAGTGATTAATTATTGGTGGTTAATTAGTAAAGGAATTCCTCATACATCATTGAATGGTGTGCATTCAGTGCATTTAAATGGAATTGCCAAATTAGGATATTAGGCTGTATTGTGAACAGCAGTTAATCAATTACTTTACTACAACTGACCATCACATGGTACACAAATTACCCGAGAAAATAGATTGTCTTATTAGTTTAGAGATGTGAGGTTGGTTGAGGAAAGACCTGTCCACGTGTGCCATTCAGTGCATTCATCACAGGACAGGAAAAGAACTCATTCACCGTAGCACACTCACTCATTCACCATAGCACATTCACTATTCACTATGCCGGCGTTCAGGCGTCTGCAAATGAAAATGACTTGTGGCGCTACTAGCTCTTTAGAGGATGGGAAGAGAAGTGAGCTATCATAATTATTTTCATTGTTGCAAATTCTTGCCGAGACACCAAAAGCAGTTCTGCAAAGGTTGATTACGTATGTACGTACAGTACGTATGTACGATAACAAAGTGGCCATGCAAGTCATGCCAACTGGCTATGCAATGCTAAAGCAAGAGGTTGACATGTAGCCTCGCGTAGCCCTGACTTTCCTCTGCTGACATTATTGCACAATTTGTAGAGAGCAAACGGTCTGGTCAACTGCATATTATTATACTGTTCTGTTCTGAGTCTCATTGAAATTGGGACTCATTAATATTCAGTAACTATGGAAATAATGATATTCATGAAGTCACATCACAAACGCCAAAGTGTTACATAACTGCCAAGATTGAAAAGAGCATGTGTTCTAGAGATCATACACACATGCTGCCACTTCACACAGCTATATGTACAACCACTAGGAGCTCTGCAATTCAACTGCGCAGCCGCTACACGAGCTTCACACTTCGCTTGTGTAGAAAGCACAATTACTGATGTCACAGCTTACCATACCTGGTTCCGTGAGACTCAGAACAAAATGGCATACGCTGTAAACCAAAGCTTTCTCCCTGACAAATACCATTTAAAATGGAGGGGAAAGCGATCTGGGTTCCACATACTCGCTGATACAAACAGTTATATTGTTTAATAGCAGGAACACAAAATGCCCACAAGTAGATACATGCACTTACACCATCCACTGCCTGTGAACCAGTCAACCAATCTCACCTGACACTAATCTAGTACATATGCTTTCCCTGTATTCTGCCTTCCTAAGGTGTTTTAGGTAGACCAGGAGAGTGTCGACAGCTGTCAACTTGACTGGACGGACCGCCTTGGGGGGAATGGGGAAAGTTCATGAGTAAGGATGAATTGGGAGCGGGACACCAGTTAACTACTGTAACTGTCATGAATAACACATACACAGATGTACACATACTGCACACAAGCATGCGTGTGTTGTTCACACATATACTACCATGTACATCCACTTCTCCCACGTGTACAAACAGTACACAGACACGTACACACAGCATTCCACAAGCTTGCACACACACACACACACACACACACACACACACACACTGTGACACAACTCACATTTCCACAAATGTAACGAAACATGACCGGTACAAACTTCTGGTAGACCTGCTCTCCAGTCATCACTCGATGTAACTCGGATAGCTGCTCCAAGAACAACTGTTGAAGTCTCCATTGACTTGCTGAGTTGACTAACTTCTCACAATTCAGCAACGGACCAATAAAATCAGGGAGTCCAGGTTGCTACGGGATACATTCAAAATTATGTAGTAGCTAAGCATTTTCTGTGTGTTTTGAGCTAAACTGGATAATTGGATGCTACAACTAAGAAGACCATACAAAGGACAATGCATCATTTCACATACATACCTTTGTGTCAGATGCGAGAGTTGAGACATCCCCAAATGCTATCAACACCTCACTGAGATGTGGAAGGAGAGCTTCTACCACCTAGACAGAGGGGAGGGGAGAAGGCTTTGTTGTGCTGCAAAGTATGCCAATAAATGTAACAAGAAACTCACATACTGTATGACTGTATGTATGTACAGTACACGTTAAATTCATACAACTACACACTACTACATATGTATAATTATCACAAAAAATTGTTCACGCACCAGTCTTCACACAAAATAGGCCAATGTACTGTAGTTATTGATATACACACCCACCCACACCCACCTACACCCACACCCACCTACACCCACCCACACACACACACACACACACACACACACCTCCTCTGCTTGGTCCTTCAGTAGCTGCTGACACATGCAACTCAGTTTCATTCGAACAGAAATGGGAGTGGTGTCCTTTAACACATTCACAATCTGACAGAAGAAACATACACGTACATATGCATGTAGAGAAATTGAGAAGAAAACAGACAGTTGTGGAGGGGAGAAATATGTGTGTGCAACATTGCCGTGCCATTGTGAAGTGTACAGAAATAATATAGATCAGCCAGTTTCCGCACATTCATAACATGCATCTTAGGCCTCACCACACACTGCATTGTAACAAGTCATGTTTCCACGACTGCATTCGCAGTTATCATGCCATGCAAATAGTATAAAAGTGGTATAAACAACTTTGCATTTCATGCATCAGTCAATCACACACTACACTGCACGTACGTACCTCGTGGAATCCGCTAGCGAACTGCCTACGAACAAGAGGGGAGGGGTCTCCTGCAAGTCCGGAGATGGATGAGTGTAACCACGAGTCATAGTGCTTTCTGCCACAGAGGAGGACCATAGCTGGTGCGTTGTAGGCACACCAGCGTCGGCAGTCCATGTCATTGCTGTCTAGGTCTAGCATGATGGAGATGGTTGATTCCTGCGAAGGAAGGGGTGAACAGGAGAGGGGAGAGGGAAGGAGAGGAGGGGAGGGGAGGAGATGGGACAGGGAGGGAGAGAGGAGAGGGGAGAGGGAAGGAGAGGAGAGGAGGGGAGGAGATGGGACAGGGAGGGAGAGGAGGAGAGAGGGAGGGATGGGAATGAGAAAGGGAGGGAAGGAGAGGGGAAGGTAGTGATAGAAGAGGGTGCAAAGGAAAGGAAAGTGAAAGGAATGGATAGCAGGCAATCGAAAGTACATAGGGGAGAGAAATGCCAAGAGAACGTTAAACATAGCTGTAAGGGTAAATTTGCTTGGTGCTTTAGTTGCAGACTACTTTACATCTACTTATACGTATGCTTACCGATTCATTGTTGGTAACGCTGTCCAGCAGGCAGAGACTTCTGTAGAAGTCAAGGCTCCATTTACTCTCTTCTTCTGTAGTGTTGTCTAGGATGGGGAGGGGGAAGGGAGGAGTCAAGGCAGGCAAGGAGGAGGATGGCTGGTAGCAAAGATGCATATTCGATACATGTCTATGAAACATACTGTAAGCAAAATAACCATGTCACGCCATTTGCTATTCAACCTTTTGCCATTTTGACCAACCATTCTACTGTAGTGATTAGAAATACTGTACCATGGTAAGCGCATGTAGCGCGCACCTACCTGCAGGCTACGTGTGTGTGCGCGCGGGTACACGCAAATTTAACACAAAGATGACGTCACAATGGTGTAAAATGGCCGCCGATACGCATGTAAACAAAATAAACGAAGTGTGAAATCCCACCTTATATCGAACGAAAGTGAGAGAACTATGCCGAGTCATCTATCATCCTATCTGAGGGAACGAATCGTTGCTTTGTGGGAAGAAGGGAAGAAAGTTTCGGAAATTGTGACGACTTTGGAATCCGAAGGGAAAAGAACTTCGCGTGCTACTGTCCGGAGATGGGTGTTTCGCTGGAGAACCAATCGTGGTTTGAGAGACAGACATCGTTCTGGACGACTATCGAAGATCACCGCTGAAATAGGCTCTTTTGTGGAGGCAAAACTACAAGAAGACGATGAAATAACCTCTGTGGAACTGCAGAGGTTAATATCCAGGAAGTTCTCTATCAACATTAGTGCACCCACTATTCGAAGACATATAAGGATGCACCTGAAGTGGGTAGTTGTACGCACAAGGTTTGGCCCAATGATTTCAGATAAAAACAAGGCGAAAAGAAGTACATTTGCTCAGATGTGCCTGGACACAGAAGATTCATTTGATAATGTAATCTGGACAGATGAAAGTTCGGTGCAACTGACACGCCACAGCCAGACGATGAGAGTGAAGATGGGGAAAGAGCGTGTACTGAAGCCTGCTGCAAAACATGCTGTCAAAGTGCATGTGTGGGCTGGAATATCAAAGAGAGGAGCCACGAATATATGTGTATTTGATCAGATAATGGATGGTGGATTGTACACTCAAATTTTGGACCAGTATCTGTTGCTGTTTCTGGAGAAACAGTTTCCTGGCACAGAATATCGTTTTATGCAAGACAACGATCCCAAACACAGTCGCATTGCCAAAGATTATTACCAGGAAAAGGGAATCAATTGGTGGCCAACGCCTGCCAGTAGTGCGGATTTCAATCCTATTGAACGTGTTTGGAGAGAACTAAAGCACTTCATTGCCCGGCATGTGAAGCCCTTGAACAAGAAGGAACTCATTGATGGAATTTGCTTGTTCTGGAAAGAGAAGATGTCACCGGCTAAATGTATAAAGTACATCAACCACACTCACACTGTCTTGCCAAAAATTGTGGCAAAAGAGGGAGGCATTACAGGAGAATGACATTATAACTCTTTATTATTCAGGTCGATTTTATCTGTAAAATGTTTGACTATAACAGACTTACAATACAATAAGTAGTATATAATTATGACAAAGATACAATATGTCGTATGTACGTATTTATATAAGATACAATAAGTAGTATAGAAAAAGATACAATAAGTCGTATGACATGCATAGTAATGAGTGTTTATTTAGTTTACAGTATAAAGTTGGTAAAACACAGTTTTCCTTGTGTACCTGCTGAGTTGGCGACAACTGCTGTCGACAGATCGCCTGTACTCTTTCCACGCTACCTTCTCAGTCTGGCCTGGCCTTACAGGATAAATAGAGTAGACAGCATTTTTGACTGCTGCCATTCGCTTTGGTGAAAGCTGCCTTTTCCCAATCCCTGCACAATTGGATGTGGCTCTTTCAAACTTTGTGAAACACTTTTTCACCAATTGTACTGCCAGATTGTTCTCAGAATTAGCAGTTTTGTAACATTCAGCAATCACATCCTGTCTGATCTTCAGTGGCGATGACGAGCCATCCTCAAAGACTGCTTCATAATCAATGGTATCATCTTCACGTGGTCTAAGCTCAGTCTGATGGAATGATGACTGTGACTCATGTGGGGTGTGTTGATGCAGTGGGTGCTGAAATGGTCCAGGTGGGTAAGATGAGTAAGGTGTGCTGGGGTGCACTGGCCCAGGTGGATAGGACATGTGAGGGGTGTTGGGGTGCACTGGCCCAGGTGGGTAGGACGTGTGAAGGGTGTTGGGGTGCACTGGCCCAGGTGGGTAGGACGTGTGAGGGGTGTTGGGGTGCACTGGCCCAGGTGGGTAGGACGTGTGAAGGGTGTTGGGGTGCACTGGCCCAGGTGGGTAGGACATGTGAGGGGTGTTGGGGTGCACTGGCCCAGGTGGGTAGGATATGTGAGGGGTGTTGGGGTGCACTGGCCCAGGTGGGTAGGACATGTGAGGGGTGTGTGGGTGCACTGGCCCAGGTGGGTAGGATGAGTAAGGTGTGTGGGGGTGCACAGGCCAAGGTGGGTAGGCTGAGTAAGGTGTGTTGGGGTGCATTGGCCCAGGTGGGTAGGACGTGTGAGGGGTGTGTGGGTGCACTGGCCCAGGTGGGTAGGACGTGTGAGGGGTGTGTGGGTGCACTAGCCCAGGTGGATAGGACGTGTGAGGGGTGTGTGGGTGCACTGGCCCAGGTGGGTAGGACGTGTGAGGGGTGTGTGGGTGCACTGGCCCAGGTGGGTAGGACATGTGAGGGGTGTTGGGGTGTACTGGCCCAGGTGGGTAGGCTGTAGGATTGTGGGGGGGCATAGACTGTGGAAGCACCCCAGGTGGCTGAGATGCATTAGGAGTCGAGTGTGATGAGTGATGCGGGGATGAGTATGATGAGTGATGTGGGGATGAGTATGATGAGTGATGTGGAGATGAAAGTTGCAGAGGGGAGTGTGGAGGACTAGGTGGTGGTTGTTGCGGTGGGGGAGACTGTTGTATGTTAGTTAGCTCACTCAAAGCTCTTCTGGATGTCTCTTCAACCTCGAGCTCTCCTTCCGAGTCGACTATTGATGTACTGCTCTCGTGTCCTTTTGCAGGTGAACCATTCCCCAAAGATAGAGGCTTCTCTTGATCCTTACTGGCTCTCTTGGGCTTTTTTGTCTTTTTAGCAGCAGTAAAAGGTTTTTTCTTTCGCTGCTTTGGGGGCTTCCAATCCAGCAAGTCTACTACCTTGGCTTGGTAGCGACGAGAATTGAATTTCACCGCGACTACGCTGTCTTTGGCAAGGTCCACAAGATCGCCAATCACGTGCTTGACGTTCACACGATTCTTCTGTCCTTTGTCCTTAGATTCCAGCCACTCCACGCAGATTTCGTTTCTTCTTCTAGCCATTCTCTTTCTACACGATATGATCACACTTTGAAATGCCACCTCGGGGCGGTATTATAGGTGCTAATGGGCCGTACGCAATAACGTAGCGAACGAAACTAAATGCAGAGCGCAGAGGTTTCGTATCAGAGTGAGCGGCTTTGGATTATCGACGATTTGAAGAGAGAAACGTCCGCTACTAGCCCTCGCTATTACAAGAAAATTGGGTAAAATGATCGTGCTAATAACTGCGTGTAGCTGCACGTACACGCATTAAGCACTTGCGCGCGCGTGCGGTCACCTGCGCTTGATGTGCGTTTTCATGGTACAGTATTTCTAATCACTACTGTAAATCAATGGTATTCCTAATCATATACCACAGACATACAAGGTTTGCAGACTAAGTATCTGAAACAATCCACCAATCAGATTCGTCCATGGAGACTGCTAACTCTAATACAGCACTTCCAGCATAACATTAAAAGGGTCTATAATAATAGCTTGTGGACCACGTGTATGGAAGCACACCCATTAGATGTGCACACTTGCCATGCATAAGTACTGTACCTTTCAGTGAGTGCATGGCCTGTCCAAAGACTCTGGCAACTGTGGGCAGGAGAGAGTCCTTCTTCTCTAGTGAATGCTTACAGATCTTAATAAAGAGAGGGAGGACTGTGCTCCTGCGGGCAACTGGAGAGGGAGGAGGGAGGAGGGGGGAGGAGGAAGGAAAGCGGGAGAGGAGAATGGAGGAGCGGAGGGAAGGAGGGGAGAAGGGAGGGGAAGAACGGAGGGTGAGAGGTGGAGACAGAAGCAGTAAACAATGTGAGCGTGTATGTGTGTGCACATGCGTGTGACCGTGTGTGCGAGCCATGGTGAAGGACCGCACAAGGTGGAGAGCATTCATCCACCAACCGTTGGAAGGCCACCGTAGCATGTCACCCTAGATCCTGCCCAACGTCCTTAAGGACAAGGAGTACAGAGGAGGAGGAGGAGGCGTGCAAGTGTATGTGTGTTGTGCTGGTGCTGTGTGCACATGTTTGTACGTATGTACAGTGGTTTCACGATTTCTAGTCCCGATTGACAATTGCACATTGCACTCAATAACGTGAGTAAAGTGTATTGGACAATAGGCTCACATATGCTTCATCTACATCCGAACCTATCATTCCAATACTTTACTCATGTGATTGAGTGCAATGCACAAATGTCAACTAGGAATCATTAAACCACTGTATGTGTATCTACTACAGCCATCCACCTTACAGACATACGTACCTGCATCCAAATGAGGGATGACGTCCACCAGTGCCACCAGTCCTGCCGTCCTCACCTGGCTCTCCTCATCCTCCAGCAACTGCTTCACTTCTGGGAGGATACAGGAGCAGGTCAGTTCCATACTGAGGAGGAGGAAAGGAATTGGGAGTGGAAATTGGACATCAAACAACTAACATGAGTCACCACCAAGCTGCACACATTCTGCAACTAGAGAGCCGTCAGAGCGAGAAGCATTAGGTACTGTACATGTCTGACTACGTACTTACATGTACATGTACATAGGTGTTGGGGAATTGTGAAATATTGTATGTATGCAGTACCCTTTCCACTCACCCAAGTGTTGCAGCCACATTGGGCAGCTCATGTGCCATTGTGAAGCGAACTGACGTATCGACGTCCTGACAGAGTGCCTGCACTAGAGGCCAGAGCTCCTTCTTGGTCCTACATGAACAGTAACAGGGAGGTAGAAGGTGGGCAGTGGGAGGGGAGGGAGTGGGGGGAAGGGATACATACATAAAATAGAAGGCATATGTGTGTGTACAAGAAAAGGACACAAAAAAACAACCTACACACTTACAAGGCTACGTACATGTGCATACACAAACAACATGCACCTTCACAGTAAGTGCACAGTCCAAAGTGCACTATTCCTTCAGCATAAACACTCACACCTGACACAAACTGTGACACACAACACACACACATACACCTCCC
>OZ025869.1:3181593-3229093 GCA_964019415.1 Ianthella basta | reverse complement strand
GTGCCAACTCAGCAAGTTCACATGGGAAGAAAACACCCGGCACTCTAATATAAACCACACATTTACACTAAACTGCTTAGACAACACACTTTGTGGTTCTGCCCCAAGCAGTAGCAGTGTGACCTTCACCTTGAAGGAATTCCCCCATAAACTTCCCACTTACACGGGTTCTTGGAATGCAATCAAACCTTGTAGGCAGGGAGGGCACCAGCATTGTCCAAATAGGTAATGGTGAATTAATAATTTGCATAGATTTTCTTAGAATGATGTCACACGACTCCATGTCAGCAGTGTGTGTGTGTGCATGCATGTGTGTTGTGTGTGTGTGTGCATGCATGTGTGTTGTGTGTGTGCGTGCATGCATGTGTGTTGTGTGTGCGTGCATGTGTGTGCGGTGTGTGTGTGTGCAAATGAGCAATCAAATTCAACAGCTACAACATTCGATGGCAAAACCAATAATAAACTGTGACTCCATTGTCACATTGCATTCAAACATTCTGTGCTTTAAGTAAAATGAAAGCAATTCATACAAACAATAACACACATACAGCCAACAAACGATACCAGACTGGTAAGGGCATGTAACCTCCTGCAGGTCTCTGAATGCATACACACCACAGCTGATTATAAGTTTTATAGCGGCAGCCCAAACACTCTTCTGTGTGTTACACACAACAGTGAACGCTGGGGACACAGAACAGTCACTGCGAACGCCATGAACCCCCACTTCAGTAGAGTTAGTAACTCTCTTCATCTCCACTCCCTCCCCTGGCACACACACAGACACACACACACACACACACAGACAGGTACAAAGTACAGTACACACAAATATGAGGTGGCTGCAGTAGGTAAGTCACTTGGGTTTGGGCACATACTGTGAACAACGAGGAAGTGAGGGCTGTCAGAAGCACAGTGAGGAGTTATTTGGGGGAGGGAGGGCAACTGGCCTGAAAAAATGGAGTGTGACTGGGGAAAGGACGAGTGAAGGGTTGGCACGGGGGGCTGTGAGTGGAGGGGAGAAGAGAGAAGCTGCTTTTCACAGGAGGTGAAACCATGGATAAGCTGTTTGGCAGTCTGCATACAAGAGCAGCGAGGCGAGCCATGGTGAATGTACGTACGGCGCAGGTAAAATGGAATGAAGAGCATTCGTTCTATCTGTAATTATAATTAGCACTTTGCATGCCTGAAATGTGCACTAACAAGAGACAAGTAGTTAATTGGTCTCAAGCGAACGAACGCTACAACTTGGTTAACACCTCCCTCCACCCAACAGCCCAGACAGGCTCCTCCACGCAGCAGCCTTCACTGGTGCTTGTGCGCTTTCTTACCTTTCTTTGTATTTCTTGTCCGTTATTTAGTCCCGCAGCGAATGCAACAAGCACATGGACATAACAGGAAGGTGGGCGAGGGAGACGCCTCAAGTGAGAACTTCTGCTGTTTACGGCCCCCTCCGGAGACTAAAATGGCGCAGAGCTATGATGTCTTAGATGATGTCATCAGACGTCACAATCGTGGTAGGGTCACGAGACTATCGCTCACGTGAGTGCAACGTGCATGCGTATCACAGGATTCCCCAGGGGCACTTCCCGTCTGAGTCATCAAGTGTTAAAAAAGACTAGAGACTGAAGTGGAGTGAAAGCGCTTGTGCTTAGTGCGCGACCTGACCTGTGATACAACCATCCTAATCAGCGCTTCCTCCGTGACTTTCCGGAAGACTTTTTCTGGACTTTAAAGGTAAGGGGAATGGAATACTGTAGCTAGCTTACACCACCAATTAGCTACTCTGTTGGGTGATGATGCAGGTGACTAGTGACGTAGTGAAGATAGACACGGAGGTGAAAGAAAGTAACAGAAACGTCAGCAGCAATACCTGCCAGTGGACGTGTCTTGAAGCTCCTTCGTGATGATGAATTCTGGGTTGTGGCATGACCTAAGAATGCCCTGGGTCGCAAATGTAACTGACCTTGGCTGCGAAGCTCTTCATTGAGTCCGCCCCTGGCGGATAACATTATTATGAAAGAGAAACTCGTTAATTGCCTCAATAGCTGTTTGGAGATACTCGGTCAAGTAATGTAGTGGTGTTAAGCCAGCCCACATGCCTGCTACACTGAACTCAGAGTTGAAGAAGCTGGGGGTGGTTACTCTGCCCAGTTGACTCACCTGCATTGTAGCTGAAAGCCCATTGTAGCTAGAAGCCCATTGTAGCTAGAAGCCCATTGTAGCTATCTATACTAACGGTACATTTAGAGGTCACTGATGCCCTTAATTATATACTGTAATTCTTTAGTTCTCGAGTGGTCTCTTGCATGGGGTCTGGACAATCGTTTTTATGAACCGGTTGTAATGGTAAACTAAAGGACCCTAGTGAGTCTATCGCATCATAATTGATGTCAAGCGAGTAAAATGTGTTGTGTATTTCGCAGTGTAACCTGTGAAGAAGTGAAAATATTTTCACCATGAAAATGTTTGCGTTTACAGTATAATTTTTACTATTACATGGGATCAAGGGATGACTGTGTATTATTCATTATGTGGTATCACAGAAAACCATTAATTTTGGTTCTGCAGCATTCCTCGTTTCTGCATAAAGAAAGGCTTTTGTAGCCACAATGGCTCTAGCAGATGATAAGCTGTACAGAGTAAGGTCATTTAGGTAGGTTTGACTGCATATGCTTGCTGTGATATCCAAGCCATCTTTCGCATCTCGTGCTGCTTTTGACACCATCCAACTCGGCACTTGCTAAATGCACTGTAGTTATTGTATGCAAATATTATACTCTATTTATTGTTACTCAGTGTATGGTGTAGTTTAAAGTTAACAGTATAAAGACGTGACATGCAGGCTGATGCATACATGCACTATATCAAGCCATGTTTGCACTCTTGATGTATGTCGTTTCTTTTCTATTCTGGCTGCATGAACATAGGGTTATGCTAGTGCACATTTCTCGCAAGTTGTCAGACAGCAACTTGGAGACTTTGAAGTACCTTTGTGAGCCAGAAGGCGTTCCTGTGTCAGAACTTGAAGCATGTACTTCAGGCATTAGAGTATTCCAATTGTTGGAGCAAAGAGGTGTGTTTTATGATCATGCAGTGTTTGCATCTTGTTCTACTTTCATAAGTGCGTCCTGCCAAGCTTTGAAATTTCTTTGAGCCCAAGTTGTGATTCACTTATATTATGTATTATAATTAGGCTTGTATCTCGCTAGGAAAAGAATTTTGCGTCTGCCAAAGTGCATGCCTCCTTATTCCTGTCATGCAGCATAGCACTTTTTCAAACTATCTTCTTCCAACTAGCAGGAAGTACCCAATAATGCGCTTCACTAATGTAATGCCAAGATCAAGGCATGCTATCAGTGATGAAACCATCATGCTTTCACATTCAGCTTTGTGTACCAAAGTATACACTTACCAAGATGCTGGTGTGTACATGGAATTTCTACAGGAGACCAGCCATGGACATTCTCTGTATATGGGCCCTTGAGACTTTCATATTTATATATGCACCTCAGTACCATGGATGGTAGTACTTATGCAATGTACACATGCAGGAATGTTGGGACTTGGTGCACATATACGTACAACATGCGCTTACACATGGCGATTGGCATGCTTTATGCATTGTATGATCTTCAGATAAGCTATCTGCGAACAACCTGGTTTTGTTAAAGTTCTGCCTCTCTGCACTGGGCAGAGATGATTTGAGCAAGCTCGTGCAGGAGTATGAGAATGATGCCTATCGTAAGTTTGCAGCCTCCTGTACATATCTCTCTAACAGATCTTGTGCATGTGTGTACATATGTACATACTGTATGCATGTATGTGTTACGGAATTGTATATGACTATGTACATTCGTGCATGCATAATATATTATAATGTATTGTATGTGTATTTTGCATTGGGTGTTTTTTGGCTAGGTGTATGAACACCTTGCCAGTCAATTGGGATGATCACATTTCTTGTTGGACCTGTTTCTCCACAGATGATGGCCCTAGGCCTGCCAATTGCAAGGTGTTTCAATCCAGTGAGTTAGGACTGCAGTGTGTGGAGTGCACTAAATGTATATGTGCCCCTAGTCTTGCGTAGACAGACTGCCATTTTGTAGACATGCCATGCCAAAAGACGGTCTGGGAGGGCGCAGTCTACAAAATTGCCATGCAAGACTAACGTGCCCAGGGTCAAGTATCTATGCTGCTATAGTGCTGATCATATGCTTCGATCAATTCATATAGTTCCCATGTTTAAGCACGGAGTATATATTCTGTATTTTGGGTAACTATGTATGTACGAATGTATATATCAGTAGATGGAGGACCCTGTTGCATGGCATCTCTATTTCACTATCCCACAAGATGCAGCTGCCACGTCACAGATTAATTTACATAGATGCTAGAAGTTTTCCACAGCTTTTTGTTGGTAAAATATTGCTACATCCTTTGTGTGTGTGTGTGTGTGTGTGTGTGTGTGTGTGTGTGTGTGTGTGTGTGTGTGTGTGTGTGTGTGTGTGTGTGTGTGTGTGTGTGTGTGTGTGTGCGTGTGTGTGCATGTGCGTGTCTGTGTGCATGTGTCTGTGCATGCATGTGCGTGTGCATGTCTGTGTGCATGTGTGTGTGCATGTGTGTGTGTGCATGTGTGTGTGCGTGTGCTTGAGTGTCTGTGTGTGTGTGGTCTTTTGGGTACCATGGTAAAGATCACCTTGAACATGATGTATGTGAGTATAACGAGAAAGTGCAATGAGAGTGTCTACCATATACGTAAATGATCAATAGTTTTTTAATGATTTTTGTGGGATTTACAAATGTGCTTCTGCTTGGTTTGAGTATTTTCTATTGTGCCGCTAGCTATAGAAAATACTCAAACCAAATACTCACATCAAACTGCTGTTCCTTTTGACGCAAATTGGAATGGTCTTACAAGCCAGTGATGTATATTGATTGTCATGGTGATTATTGCTGAAATGATGAGTTTGCTGAATTCTTTTATTTGTTATAATTATATTTCTGCTTCTCTTCTGCACAGATCATGCAGCTCACTTTACACTAAGTGGTCCCAATGACCACCTGGTCGACACAGGGATTCCAGTTTCAGGTACTGCATTAGGTGAAGGTAATGAATCACGGCCTAACGACTATCCCCCAAGTGAACCCCAGTCCAACAACCCCACAAGTTTTAATCAACCACAGTCTGGTGGTGAGTTGCAGTCCATGTGCAAGAGTAAGGCAATGTTCATTTTCTGCTAATTTTAAGCCAGTGTCATGCGTATATAATTCATATTTTACATTATGTGTTGCCAAGACTAAGGGCTCAAGAACATTATTCCCAATCACTATTCCTGCGCTTCGTGGCAAGGGCTTCCGAGCTATGTTAGCCAAACTGTCCTGAAACGCAGCCATTCCCTGATTGGGCTTCATTGCCAAGCAACAGTGGTTCAGCACAATTTATTATCACCTGCCAATGTGTGACTGTATAGTGTGTGTATTCCATTGTGGCAAATTAATGTTGGTAGGATTAGATCTACTTTATGGAGTCCAAAAATCATTTTTACTTGTGGTGAAAATGACAGAAATGCGATGTTCCCCCTCAAAGTGTATCAGATCATTCTCATCGGGCCTAAAGCACAAATGTTTCATTGTGGATACGATCCAAGACTACCCACGGAGGCATTTACTCATTGGCACTACACCACACACAACATGATTTAGATTAAATTCTTTATATACGTAGCCCTAGTTTGAGAGAAGTAATCAAGCATGACTGCATTCACAATGGATCGTGAACAATTCTGCGTTTGTTTCATTCAGTATGTGTAACTACTGTATAGTATTGATGAGTGTAACGTTTTCCGAGAGTTATATATGGATATACACACTGTACTGTGGTTCACGTTGTGTGTGTGTATACTGCAAATATCAATCAATATTGCATGTTACTGCATGATCACTTTACACTTGTGAATATATTAATAGATTCACAGCAGAATGATACTGCAAGTGGCAGTAGTGAGAGGGACGACATTTTGGAACAGAGAGTGAATGGTTAGTTGTTACTGTTCACATGCCTCGATGTAGCTGCATACACTTCATCGGCTGTACAGTATGAATGTAAGTGTAATACAATGTGTGAGAACTCTCTATATACATATTCTGTATGGTTGCGCAACCGCTTGCCCCATTGCATAAACAGTTGCCTAGTTACATAACCAGGCAACCATACCGAACACTGTTATACTTGGATATGGGATTCGCTAGCAAAGCCTTTCATACTGTCCAGTTCTGTGAGAGCTATCCAGTAAGGCAACCAGGTGATAGAGAGCTACCGGGACAGGGTATGAGATACCAAGAGTAAAGAGCTACACAGGTAGCCAATTATAGTGCCTCCACATGCACAGGCATTAAAAACAGTGCTGGCACAGTTCAGTTTCTAGTCATCGGCGATAACCAAACCACAGCAGACAAACCGTGCTCAGACTACCTCATTCTGTCGTGCTGACTTGGTTTGGACTGGTCTGATTTCCCGGAAGGCAAACAGACAATATGAGAGAGCTATGTAGGCAGTTGGGTAGTCTCGTCCCCAGCCCACTTCCGGCCGCCATTTTGCAATGGCCCGAAAGGTGGTCTGGCACATTTGCTCGATATTTTGATACCGCCCTAAGGGCGCTTGCCAAGATCTTGGCAAGCGTCTCCTTGTCTTGCGATATGCAATGTTACAGCTTCATTCGCTTACCCACGTGAGTCGTATTCGAGTATTCTATCAGATGAGATCAATCTGCACCCAATTTTACCGTTTCCACAATTTCAAAGGTGGCTTGGTACAGTTTCTCCATGTTCATTACCGCCCCTTGAGGCGATTCAGGCAAGCGCTCCAATTGTCATGCATGTGATGCGACATACCAAAAGTTTTCAGTTAATCAAAATATAGAGCTAATGTGCCAGACCACCTTTCGGGGGTCTGGAAACGAGACTAGCGGTTGGGCACATGGGTGGTATCTCCATCACAGGCTGGAAACCTATAGCTCTCGATCATGCAGTTGCCCAACCAAATGCTCTCTATCACCAGATTGCCTAACCAGGCAGTTTTCCATTGCCCCATTGCATGCCCAATTGGGCAACTCTCTATCACATGGTTGCCCAACCAGGCAAGTCTGTATCATTTGGTTGCCTAACTGGGTAGCCAACCCTATCATAAATTTATCAGTGTCTTTATCGTCCGGTTATGCAGTTGGGCAGTTATCCTTTCTATAGGCTTTGCATCCGGGCACCCAGGTACACAACTGGTTTCCCAGTAGCATAACCGCATCCAGTTGCATGCTTAACAGGGAAAGTTAAGCAACCGTATGGAATATATGCACCGCTCTATAGCTAACACTTGTACATGGTCATTTATATTTAAAAAGCAAACTTTCCCTGATACAGTGAGCAGTCGTTTGCACATGCCTGAACACTATGTCAATTATATATATATACGCCATGCAGCTGAATACCCGCCCTTGGGTAGGTTCCCAGCGTATCATTTGAAATTTGAGCATTGAACCAATGGAAACTGTCCATTTAATTGGGAACATTCCATAGACTCGCTCTGTAAAACTCATGCAGTGCGCACAGAATTTACTTATGTTAATCCATTTTGTCTAAAGGAGTCCAGTGACGAAGGCGCTAACCAGCTTAGGTCACCCCCCATATTGCCATGATATACTCTTCGAAGTTTGGTGAAGGTTGGTGGAAAATTGAAGAAGGAGTTTGCGAACAATGAAACATGATCTTTTCCCTGTCTCTGAGATATGACGATGACTGTAAAAGTGGCAAGAACTCAGACGAAACTTCTTTAAATCAAATTTTGGCTCGACCAGGTTACTCTCACTACGCCACTTCGGAATCCTACCATGTTTTGTGATCATTCGTCTAAAACTGAAGGATCAATTACGTAATTAACAAATGTGTTACGTGTCACATTATTATAATAAGACGTCACAGTGGAAGTTGAAGAGTCTTGCCATATACATATCTTTATGCACATGTAGATCGTCCGGGCCACCTTATGCTCTTTAGGAAGCATGTCAGCAGAACAGCTGCAGGCAAGGGAAGGGCAGTTCTCGAAGGTGTGGGGCTTGACTCACACACAATAGAAGCATGTTTTCAAGATCGTCCATTGAATGAGGAAGAAGCGGTGCAAGCTGGGCTGATCAAGTGGAAAGATCGTGAAAGCCAAGACTTCCCTCCCACCTGGAAAGTGCTCGTTGCTGCCATGGAGTATGCCACTGTAGCACAGCAGCATGTTCAAGACTTGAAAGCTGAACTAGGTCTTGAGTAGATTTCAGCAGAGGTAAGAGACTGCATCATGTCTGGTGTTTATGTTGGCTTTTTCAGTAGGTACATTGGTACATGCAGTGACATGATGATTGCATGGGCGTACATGATGCAGTGCACTGCTGCAGTAGGTGCAGTAAAAGTATACCCCATGCAGCCATGCCACTGACATCACTCAGACAGTTTTGCAGCTGTGAATGCAATGATTCCTGTAGCTTTGAGCTTCCAATCTGTCTAGTTACTCTCTGACCTCCTTCAGGGCTTGATGATGGGTGCATTTTAGAGGGTATCTGATTTATGAGATTACATGTATTACTGTGCATAGGATGCCAGTTATGAACCATCACCACAAGTCTCTAACCAGCTGCTTATCTGCTCCTCCTGCAGAACAATCTCATTCCTTCCCAATTTGAGGTCATTACCCGAGACATATAATGACACATGAAAATAATATTTTTTTGTCATTTTCAGGTTTTGAATAACCCAGAATTGTATTCTTGATTTGTGACTCATGTATAGTGATAGTCAGGCGTCACGTGACCCCTCCTTGCAGAAGGGTCAGGTTAAGTCCAATACATTGACTTGTCCATGCGGAATGCAATTATTGTGCAACATATGCCTCGCTTGTGGCCGCAAGTACGCGCGACGGCTCGCGACGGTACCTGATTTTTCATAATGCTGTCAAAGGAGCGACAGCAAAGACTATCGATGTCCCTTCGACTGGCAACACCAGGCCGAACACTGTCAGTGGGCACGCGTAGCACAGGCTCTTGCCGAAGCCGGTCGGCAAAACAGTGAAAACATCCCTCCCAGAAACAATGGCAGACACGACCTGAAGTTGCTCTGGCTTCATGGTAGAATAATCAAGGCGCTGGATGGCTTCTGTCGCAGCGTATAACACTCTCTGGTCCAGCTCTGGTCTGCTGCCATTTGCGGACACGCGAGCGATAAATATTTCACACCTTTCCTGCAATCTGATTGGGCATGCAACCATTGTGGCATGCTGCACAAGTCAATGTATTAGACTTAACCTGACCCTTCCGCGAGGAGGGGTCACGCGACGCCTGACTAGTATAGTGACTTTTGAGGTCGATACAGTGTACTAGCCACCATTGTATATATCATGTTCCATGTCACCACAGCATGCATGCAGCACCACTTCAACCTAAAGGATTATTTTCATCAGTTCTGAATAATGTCAGTTCTCTGACTGATGAATTAAGATTGACCCTTTGAGGTCGAAAATCTCGCAAATATATCATGTTTTGCCATTATTATGCATGTTTGCTCAGCAACAATCCCATTCGATCTGTTCATGCATGCAACTCTGTAGCATGAGCCTATACCACTGTGTAGCTATAATTAATGGAAAATAATGCAAAATTTGCCAAATGTAAGCAGCTAAAAAGTGGTCTGTTTGTAACCAGACTAGTCTGAACAGTAGTTATATGTTAAGGCCCTGCATGAAGGCTGATAACACAATGTGTCATATAGTTGTCATAGAGTTGCATGATATTATATTGATCTTAAATATAATTAGCCAGCTGGATCAATTCCTGCTTTGCATTAATTTGACTGAAAACTACGAATTGACACAACATATACTGCACTACACCTTAATTTGCTCCCTTGACTTCCAGTTATCAGGCAGTTTGATTTGCTGTCGTCCAACTCAGCCGTTGTTAGTAACTACCCTCCATTGCTAACGGTGCAGATTCTTCAAATCAGCCTGGTCCTGACTCACTGTCGTGCGACTGGCTATAGCAGATCGAGCCCACCAAAGACAGGTGCCCTGCTAATTATAATAATAATTACGTATAATTATAATTAAAGGCATGCAGTATTATATAATTAATTAAAAGTTCACTGCTGCATCTATAGCTTCAAATTCAGTCGACGTCCAAGATGTGTAATTCTACAAATTAATCTGACTATATATAATTATATGTACGTAATACATTATAATAATTATTGTTTCTGGCCAATTAATTTAATATATAAGGCTATATACATATATACATGTGTACAATATAATTAAGCCATTCAATACATTATAGGTTACACACATTTTATTATACAAAATTAATGAAGTTAATACAGTGCAAGTTTAATAATTATAAAATACAGTGCACAAAAACGTGATATACAAAATGCCAGTGATGAGGGTATGTATTCAGATACACACAAACTTAAAATGTGGTGATAGTACTTATCAATACAAAGAAAGCTTGTGCTGAAATTTTAAAGCTATACTTCAAATTCCTTAGTTAGAAAATAACACTAGAGGAAAACACAATAATTTTAAATTATTATCGTCATGCAGCTGTCCATGTATGTGTCTACATGACATTATATTAATGATCATGCAGTGTTTCCAATACAAATGGTTAGACGTCCAAATAACAAAGGCTACCATTTTAAGAGGAGTCTGTGTGCTGAGTGGCATCGCCATTAGGCTGTACATGGGGGAGGGAGGGAGAGGAGAGGGTGAGTGGGAGAGTGGAGGGTAAGGAGGGAGGGGAGAGGGTGAGTGGGGAGAATGGAGGGTAAGGAGGGAGGGGAGAGGGTGAGTGGGAGAGTGGAGGGTAAGGATGGAAGAGAGGAGAGGGTGAGTGGGGAGAGTGGAGGGTAAGGAGGGAGGGGAGAGGGTGAGTGGGGAGAATGGAGGGTAAGGAGGGAGGGGAGAGGGTAAGTGGGGAGAGAGGAGGATAAGGAGGGAGAGGAGAGGGTGAGTGGGTAGAGTGGAGGGTAAGGAGGGAGAGGAGAGGGTGAGTGGGGATGGTCTGATATACGTAAATGAGTGTATGTGTGCAGCGGGTGGAGGGTGGGATAATTTCAGTGGCAGAGACTAGGGGAGTGGACAATAGTAGCTGTCAGTTTAACTCCAATTCTACATGTGTGTGTGAGTGTGTGTGTGTGTGTGTGTGTGTGTGTGTGTGTGTGTGTGTGTGTGTGTGTGTGTGTGTGTGTGTGTGTGTGTGTGTGTGTGTGTGTGTGTGTGTGTGTGCATGTGTGTTTGTGTGTGTGTGTGTGTGTGTGCGTGTGCATGTGCGTGTGTGTGTGTGTGTGTGTGTGTGTGCGCGTGTGCATGTGCGTGTGTGTGTGTGTTCAAACATGTGAATGCAGTTTTGGAAATGTGGAGCTATTGGCAGGACTGTTCTGTGCATACTATTGTACTGTACATTAATTATAGTAACACAGTGGAACCTGTCTAAGGTGGTCACCGTGTAAGGCAGCAACCACTATAACACAGCCAGCTTCCCTGGCCCTAAATAGCACTAATGCAGCACTAAAATGTTAAATGTAGCCCACCTCTGTAATGCGGTCACCTTTCAGAATGGTTGGCCAAAATGGCAAATGGCAGAACAGCCAAATGGTGTGACATCACTATTAATTTAACTGCTTGCCATTACATCATTCCTATTGTACAGTATTGCCATTTGCTATGACGTCGCGCCATTTGCCAATTGCCTTTTGGCCAACCATTTTGAAATCGGATGTACTTCCCGTCTACCCTAAACAGTTTAGTTAGCAGTTGCGCCGCCATGTATACACTTGTCTATATCGTCCAGTTATGCAACTGAGCAGTTACCCTTCCAACAGGTTAGGCATGCATGCCTCCATGCAAACTCTGATTCGAGGTTGCATGGTGGTCAATGTGAATTATCTATTCCTTTGTGTACTTTGCTTATACTACATCATCTAAATAGGCTGTTGTCTATGATTGGTATGCATTCAGTAAGTGTATTTCGCTATATTATAGACCATCTCCCATTTCAGTTGACCCATACAGTTCCTTGTTCTATTAAGAATATCAGCTAATATGCATGCTCTCTTAAGTAATATACTTTGCAGTTTACTCATGTTGCATGCACGTCATCTCAATCACTTGATCTATAGATCTGAGAGGAGCTTACTACACTACATGTATTACAATAAATGCATTGTATAATAAATAGTATGAGATAGTGAGCTATGAAGGCCTATAGAGTATTGTATGAGACAATTGACAAATGAGATGGAGTCACCATAATCATCTACTCCTTACTGTTAATTCTTTGTATACTGCTACATTTCATGGCATACAATCATATACTATTGCCTTAGTGTACTTGCTTGCCCAACAAAGAGTCTGCAGCTTATCCATGTCATCTCTAACAGCGGGAAAGTAGTTAGGCTTCTGTAGTGTTGAAGAAGAGCCTCTTCTGTTGTTTTCAACAATGACTTCTATGATGGTGTACTGGAGATTCAAGGCTGCTGTAGCAAGTTCACATGTACTTGGGTCATAGTCAGTGTTCGTGCAATTGTACACTGCCTCAGTCACTGCCCTTGCAAAGGGGCCATCCTGCACTGGTTTCAGATACAGGTCACGGTCTTCTATGATGACATTGGAATACCTTAGATACTCTCCACAGCTAATATCCTGAGTGTTATTGCTGCACAAGATGTTGTTGATGTCAACAAGTGCACGTGCTCTCCTTTGATCCGGGGTCAGGCTACCATTGTTAGCACATTCACATGTATCTCTCTTCATTGGAGCTCCAGTTACTACAAGTGTGTAGATCACTGATGTGACGAGAAAGGTCTTGAGAATTCTGTCATACCCTTCCAATTGCTGCATAGCTGTCCGTCTTTCTGAATATTTTGGAAACTAAGTTTTCTCTCCTTGCGTCCTGCGAATGACTTCTGATTGATGTTGCCAACCAGATCTTTGCCATCTTTATATAAGGCCATATATAGCAGGTAAATTTCCTGTATAAGGCCATATATAGCAGGTAAACTTCCTGTGTCATCTCATCCTATACCTATTAGATCAAGTCACGTGGGCGGGTGAGGGCAAATTATGAACACTGGAAACAATTACACAGATGATTTATGTTGCATAATTGCAAAAGAGTGCCAGAGTGACTTAATTTGTGGTTGCCACCCCCACCCTGCCAGACAGAACACACAGCAATGATGTCATTTCCCTTACAGTGGTTTGAGGGTTTCTAGTCCTGATTGACTTTTGTGTTCTGTACTCGATCACTTGCATAAAGTATTGGAAAGATAGGTTCGCACGTGCTACAATCTAAAATGACGCAGAGCTATGACGTCTCAGATGACGTCATCAGACGTAAATTGTGGCTAGGTCACGAGGCTATTGCTCGTGCATGCATATCACGGAATCCCCAGGGGTACTTCCCGTCTACCCTAAACAGTTTAGTTAGCAGTTGCGCAACCAGAGGTGGAGTGGGGCTAGCTCGCTAGACTACAGGGCACCCAGTTACACAACTGGTTGCCCAGTTGCCATAACTGGCATCCGGTTGCTTAACATTGCAAGCTAAGCAACTGTAAGGAATATGTACACAGCTCAAGCTCATAGCATTTGTGCATTGTATCTTGTACATGATCATTAATTATTTAATTAAAAAAGCAATTTTCCCAGTGAATGCAGATGAAGAGAATGAGATACAGTGAATTAACAGTCGTTTGCACATGCCAGACCACAGTGTCAATTACATAATTATAATTATACATGCCACAGTGGAAGTTGAGGAGTCTTGCCATACATCTTTATGCACATGTAGATCGTCCGGGCCACCTTATACTCTTTAGGAAGCATGTCAGCAGAACAGCTGCAGGCAAGGGAAGGGCAGTTCTCGAAGGTGTGGGGCTTGACTCACACAATAGAAGCGTGTTTTCAAGATCGTCCATTGATTGAGGAGAAGCAGTGCAAGCTGGGCTGATCAAGTGGAAAGATCGTGAAAGCCAAGACTTCCCTCCCACCTGGAAAGTGCTCGTTGCTGCCGTGGAGTATGCAGTGCACTGCTACAGTAGGTTTAATGCAAGTACATACCCCAGCCACAGTTCTGCATGAAGTAAGGATTTCTGAAACTTTGAACTTGTGTGGTGACCTTTATGAACCATTACCACCAGTCTCTAACCAGCTGCTTATCTGTTCCTCCTACAGGACAGTCTCATTCCTTCCCAGCTTCCTTATAAATTATACTTATGAAAATTTCTTGTTATGTGTACAGACAGGGTCTAATAATGAGATAGCGTACACAATGAAAATTTTTCAAAATTCTTACACAGAGAGCCTCCGTAATGAAAGAATCTTCCCTTACTGTGCACTGAAACCCAAAATAGCTTGTGAATGAGCATTTCCAGAAAAACATACTTAAGAATGTCAGCCTTAATTCCATGGAATCAAAATTTTCTAATGTTAATTGCATAATCATTGGTGCATTAGGCAAACCCTACAGTATAGAGACCTGAAATACATATGGCATATTATTGTACAACTATCCAGGCATCTGTTAAGAGACTACGGGAGCTTAACTCATATTCACTTGTAAGATCCTATCTAAACACTTTAGGCACTAAAAATGCTTTTTAGCAAATAACTTTGCTTCTAAAGTTTGTAACAAGGTGAGTGATTGGGAAATATTAGAAGATGTACCAAAGATGCTTCCTTAAACGTTTTGGATCTTAACTATAAGTCCCTCTAGGAATAATATCTAAAAGTATAATTTCAACTAAACATATTTTATTCATAGCATTTGTCACATGACCTGTCGTCCCGCCCACAAATTTGGTCAAACGTGACCCAGAAATGTGTATCACAAATTGTTAATCATTACAGAGGCACATTACCACTATTTTCTCAAATTTAAAACAGAAATGAATCCTTTAGGTTGGAGCACTAGTACTGTACCTATACCGCCATGCAAACTCTGATTCGAGGTTGCATGATGTGCACGTGGTCAATGTGAATTATCTAGATCTATTCCTTTGAGTATATACTTAGCTTATACTACTGCATCTATATACAGTATGCTGTTATCTAAGATTGGTATATATATTGTGCTATATTACAGACCATCTCCCATTTCAGTTGACCCATACAGTTCCTTAAGCTAGTTCTATTTAAAATATCAGCTAATATGCATGCTCATTTAAGTAATATACTTTGCAGTTTACTCATGCTGCATGCACGTCATCTCAATCACTTGATCTATAGATCTGAGAGGAGCTTACTACACTACATGTATTACAATAAATGCATTGTATAATAAATAGTATGAGATAGTGAGTTATGAAGGCCTATAGAGTATTGTATGAGACAGTTGACAAATGAGATGGAGTCACCATATCTATTCCCTACTGTTAATTCTTTGTATACTGCTACATTTCATGGCATACAATCGTATACTATTGCCTTAGTGTACTTGCTTGCCCAACAAAGAGTCTTTTCCATGTCATCTTTAACAGCGGGAAAGTAGCTAGGCTCCTGTAGTGTTGAAGAAGAGCCTCTTCTGTTGTTTTCAGCAATGACTTCTATGATGGTGTACTGGAGATTCAAGGCTGCTGTAGCAAGTTCACATATACTTGGGTCATAGTCAGTGTTCGTGCAATTGTACACTGCCTCAGTCACTGCCCTTGCAAAGGGGCCATCCTGCACTGGTTTCAGATACAGGTCACGGTCTTCTATGATGACATTGGAATACCTTAGATACTCTCCACAGCTAATATCCTGAGTGTTATTGCTGCACAAGATGTTGTTGATGTCAACAAGTGCACGTGCTCTCCTTTGATCCGGGGTCAGGCTACCAGTGTTAGCACATTCACATGTATCTCTCTTCATTGGAGCTCCAGTTACTACAAGTGTGTAGATCACTGATGTGACAAGAAAGGTCCTGAGAATTTTGCCATACCCTTCCAATTGCTGCATAGCTGTCTGTCTTTCTGAATATTTTGGAAAGCTTCCTCTCCTGTGAATGACTTCTGATTGATGTTGCCAACCAGTTCTTTGCCATCTTTATATAAGCTTAAGGCCATATATATATATGGCAGGTAAATTTCCTGTATAAGGCCATATATAGCAGGTAAACTTCCTGTGTCATCTCATCCTATACCTATTAGATCAAGTCACGTGGGCGGGCGAGGGCAAATTATGAACACTGGAAACAATTACACAGATGATTTATGTTGCATAATTGCAAAAGAGTGCCAGAGTGACATAATTTGTGGTTGCCACCCCCACCCTGCCAGACAGAACACACAGCAATGATGTCATTTCCCTTACAGTGGTTTGAGGGTTTCTAGTCCCGATTGACTTTTGTGTTCTGTACTCGATCACATGAATAAAGTATTGGAAAGATAGGTTCGCACATGCTCCAATCTAAAATGGCACAGATCAAGCTATGACGTCTCAGATGACGTCATCAGACGTAAATTGTGGCTAGGTCACGAGGCTATTGCTCGTGCATGCATATCACGGAATCCCCAGGGGTACTTCCCGTCTACCCTAAACAGTTTAGTTAGCAGTTGCGCAACCAGAGGTGGAGTGGGGCTAGCTCGCTAGACTACAGGGCACCCAGTTACACAACTGGTTGCCCAGTTGCCATAACTGGCATCTGGTTGTTTAACATAGCAAGCTAAGCAACCATAAGGAATATGTACACAGCTCAAGCTCATAGCATTTGTGCATTATATCTTGTACATGATCATTTATAATTATTTAATTAAGAGCAATTTTCCCAGTGAATGCAGATGATACAGTTCTGCATGAAGTAAGGATTCCTGAAACTTTGAACTTCCAATTTGTCTATTACTAATATCTCTTTTACTTTCTTTAGGGCTTAAGGACAGGTGCATTTTTGAATTAGGTATCATTCTGTTTTATGACAACACATAACTGTGTGATGACCGTTATGAACCATTACCACCAGTCTCTAACCAGCTGCTGATCTGTTCCTCCTACAGGACAGTCTCATTCTATCCCAGCTTCCTTACATACTTATGAAGATTTCTTGTTATGTGTACAGACAGTGTGTAATAATAAGATAACATACACGAAAATTTCAAAATTCTTGCACAGAGAAGCTCCGTAATGAAAGAATCTTCCCTTACTGTGCACTGAAACCCAAAATAGCTTGTGAATGAGCATTTCCAGAAAAACATATACTTAAGATTGTCAGCCTTAAATTCCATGAAATCAAAATTTCTAATGTCAATTGCATAATCATTGGTGCATTAGGCAAACCCTACAGTATAGAGACCTGAAATACATATGGCATATTATTGTACAGCTATCCAGGCATCTGTTAAGAGATTATGGGAGCTTAACTCATATTCACTTGTAAGATCCTATCTAAACACTTTAGGCACTAAAAATGCTTTTTAGCAAATAACTTTGCTTCTAAAGTTTGTAACAAGGTGAGTGATTGGGAAATATTAGAAGATGTACCAAAGATGCTTCCTTAAAAATTTTGGATCTTAACGTTAAGTCCCTCTAGGAATAATATCTAAAAATATAATTTCAATTAAACATAATTTATTCATAGCATTTGTCACGTGACCTGTCCTCCCACCCACAAATTTGGTCAAATGTGACCCAGAAATGTGTATCACAAATTGTTACTAATCATTACAGAGGCACATTACCTAAATTTTTCTCAAAAACAAAAATGGATCCTTTAGGTTGGAGCACTAGTACTGTACCTATGCCTCCATGCAAACTCTGATTTGAGGTTGCATGATGTGCATGTGGTCAATGTGAATTATATAGATCTATTCCTTTGAGTATATACTTTACTTATACTACAGCATCTATGCTGTTATCTAAGATTGGTATGCATTCGGTAAGTTTACATATTGTGCTATATTATAGACCATCTCCCATTTCAGTTGACCCATACAGTTCCTTAAGCTAGTTCTATTAAAATATCAGCTAATATGCATGCTCTCTTAAGTAATATACTTTGCAGTTTACTTATGTTGCATGCACGTCATCTCAATCACTTGATCTATAGATCTGAGAGGAGCTTACTACACTACATGTATTACAATAAATGCATTGTATAATAAATAGTACGAGATAGTGAGTTATGAAGGCCTATAGAGTATTGTATGAGACAGTTGACAAATGAGATGGAGTCACCATATCTATTCCTTACTGTTAATTCTTTGTATACTGCTACATTTCATGGCATACAATCGTATACTATTGCCTTAGTGTACTTGCTTGCCCAACAAAGAGTCTGCAGCTTTTCCATGTCATCTCTAACAGCGGGAAAGTAGCTAGGCTCCTGTAGTGTTAAAAAGAGCTTCTGTTGTTTTCAACAATGACTTCTATGATGGTGTACTGGAGATTCAAGGCTGCTGTAGCAAGTTCACATATAATTGGGTCATAGTCAGTGTTCGTGCAATTGTACACTGCCTCAGTCACTGCCTTTGCAAAGGGGCCATTCTGCACTGGTTTCAGATACAGGTAACGGTCGTCTAAGCCGATATTGGAATACCTTAGATACTCTCCACAGCTAATATCCTGAGTGTTATTGCTGCACAAGATGTTGTTGATGTCAACAAGTGCACGTGCTCTCCTTTGATCCGGGGTCAGGCTACCATTGTTAGCACATTCACATGTATCTCTCTTCATTGGAGCTCCAGTTACTACAAGTGTGTAGATCACTGATGTGACAAGAAAGGTCCTGAGAATTCTGTCATACCCTTCCAATTGCTGCATAGCTGTCTGTCTTTCTGAATATTTTGGAAAGTTTCCTCTCCTTGTGTCCTGTGAATGACTTCTGAATTGATGTTGCAAACCAGATCTCTGTTCGCCTTTATATAATGTTGGACTGATTAGTCATAGCTGTTACAGAAGTATGACTTAACTTATTAATGTCATAATGACCTCCAAAGTGCGTGACTGTATATTGTACTTGCCTGCTTAGCAGCTGCAGGACCACATTTTGGGAATGTTTTAGGAATCCTGGATATGTCATCATATGCCCTGAATGAGATATCATGCAACCAATTAATCAAACGCAGAAGTTTTTCATGGAAGTTATTAAGCATACATAGTTTATTATAGCTTGATTCTTCTTTGGACGATCGAGAAAGCAATTGACAATTCAATGCAGCATTTCGCCCATCACATGCTTCGTCGGGCGTACAAAACTCTTGTTTCAGTTTTGTTATTAACCTTTGTGAATCCTGTAACTTGTGTGTACATAAACAAAGTGCATACAGTAATCGGACAGCACAGTCCTACATCCTTGAATGTAGGGACCATGGTTAATGCTCCACTGTGTAACAGCCTTTACTTGTTTCTGTCCTTTTTATGCATCACTACATCCTTACTACTTTAGTAGAATTCTTTTAATTATTTGGATGCCTGCTGGATGTTATATAACCCATTATTGTCTGCCCACCATGTTCTATAAATGTTAGGAGTCTTTACTGGTCATGTACAGGAGATGAAGCTTCATGACTGCATGGCACATGTCAGCAAGAACTGTGGCAAGAAATGAAGGAATAGTTTGCAGCCACAAGGACGTATCACAGCAGATACAAAATGGCTGTGATGGCGTATGTGTATAGGATTTATCGTCATGCGTACTCTGCCCGCCAGGTACGTCTACGGGATTTAGAATAACGCATGAAGCAATTGGAATGCTTCTCAGAGATTTAGAACCATTCTTTAGATGCCCATTACCATGGCAACAAGATCTATGGAACCTTACACAACCTGACCATTTTTTATACACCAATCTCTAACTAGCTTATCTGTTCCTCCTACAAGACAGTCTCATTCCTTTCTATAGCTTCTTTACTTGTGATTATTTCTTGCTATGTGTACAGATACATAGTAGCCAATATAATTATGTTTTGTTATATGTATAATTCTATAATGATGGGTTATCCTTAGTTTCAATAAATAAATTTTATATCATACTTATTAGCCAGATTATTCTGAGTCTCCAGACAGGTGTGATTGTGACTGCTCACATCACTTCGTGTAAGTGAGGCGTCCAAAGCTGTATCTCCTTTAGAGTTTTGCATGAGCCGTGCATGTCTCGCTATAGCTATTATGCAAAGTACGCATCAACAACAAAGAAGACAGGTAGCAGTTGTGCTACGTACTATTGACTTCATTCTTTGTGAGGTATACAGCTACTGTAGTGTATAGTAATTATACAAGAATTGGCATTATATATCTAGTCTGTCACACATACCCTGCATGCATGGTTGTACATATATAGTATGGGAGCATGAGGTGGCTAAACCTTGCTTAACTTGATGTAAGCTCGTTTCTTGACATCCTATAAGACTTGAATAGATAGGGGGTGCTAAAAGTGCACTCAGGCATATTTTATGTACAACTTGCTCTTAAACACACCTGCATGCACTGACACAAATTTAATCACAACATCAATCATCACAGATGCAAATCTATGTGTGGATGCATTGCTGGGAACCTCATGCAGTCTGAGGTCATTTCCAGTGACATAACAACACTCATAGCTAGCTGTAATGCACTTTTGGTTTCCTTTTGCAGATATAATCCCAGAATTGTATCACTTCAAAACTGCACCTGATGAAGACCCTTGAAGTCGAAGCAGCACTGTGCATTACCATTTTGTCATGTGTCCGTTGTTTATGTCACCCCACCATATATGTGCATGCATTGCCACCATTTCGACCTCAAGGGCATTCATCACAAATCGGTCCTTATTGATAGTGTCAGTTTGTGGCTAATGAAGACATGATGGAGTAGGGATTCATTACCACGTCTATACATATATAGGCATAAGTGGCAGAGGCTCAGGTTCCAGTAAAACATACCGACCACAAGTGTCTTCATCATGCAGTTACAAAACTGATGAAGACTGTTTTGTAACTGATGAAGACCGTCGTGGTTGAAACGTTTTACTGGAACCAGATCTACAGCTATGTGAATGCTCATCAACGCTTCATAAATAGGATTATTGGTTAGCTCTTGAGTGTAAGGCACATGGTAGGTAGCTTCAATTAGCAAGACATTTCGGCTCTTCAGTTGCAAAGGGGTACAAAACAGATCCATACATGAGCTCTGGAAATTTAACAATGACACATTGTTCTAAATGTGCATGAATGCATGATATCATGACCATGCAGAAGGCATAATTATATTATGTAGAAAACATATATAGACTAGTACTGGTTGATGGCAGGGGCTTCTGCAGCCGGGCAGTAAACCATGCATGCAGCAGCACCTAGCAACCAAAGGTCAAACTACTGCATGACTATAGTTAAAACCTACTATATATACATCAAAATTAGATAATCCTAAAATAGAGCAAGCCAAGTTCACTCAGAGAATCCACAGAAGGTGAGCCAGTCGACAAATTTGTCACTTGCTTACTTACTTGTCTTTGCTGAGAACTGTAGTTTTGGCGGCATTCATGATGAGATGATTCAAGGTAGTATTTAAAGGGGAACATTGAGATGCTATAAACCCTGAAAGGGGTTGCAATTATATTTGATGCACATGCAGCTCATATCAATTCTCCAAGGGCACTTACTCTCCACTGACACAAGCACAATAATGTGAAGCTGCAGTGCATGAAAGAAGAGGGTGTAGAGTAGAAAACCGTTGATGCGATTCAGATAAAATACTACCCTACTGAGGTAACCTTAAATAGCTAGATAATATCAATGTACAGCGTAGTGTAATGGTGTCTCATTTGCCATAATTGTACTGTGGCTGCTGTGAATCCGACGTCAGATGTGCCTGCGGTATAGATACAGGGGAGAATCCACGGACAGACATGCATAATCAGCGTCAAAAAGGTCTGCAGTGATGCTGATGCTGGCGATATGTATATATAATTTGAAGCGATATACTATTCCAGGAATTAAGAGAAGTGAATTAACTTGCACGGTCACGTACACAGGTGGTACACATGAGTCAGTCACGTACACAGACATGCATAATCAGCGTCAAAAAATGTCTGCAGTGATGCTGATGCTGGCGATATGTATATCTAATTAGAAGCGATATGCTATTCCAGGAATTAAGAGAAGTGAATTAAGAGAAGTGAATTAAGGGAAGTGAATTAACTTGCACGGTCACGTACACAGGTGGTACACATGAGTCAGTTATAAAGCTTTGACTTCATGCATGGGTAGCAGTGAAGCCTCCTGAAGCTTGGGAAGTAAGGAAAGTGCACGGGAACAGGTGGCGACCTGTGCTGCGTTTTTGAGGGCTCAAGATGGCAGCCTGCCTGCCTGGGCACCCATGCAGCCAGTAAAGTACTTATAGCCCCTTAACAGGGTAAGCTCTGTTGTTGACCTCCAGCATGAAAACTAGTACTGCAACACAGCAGATCTCTTCCAAGGTTAGGGAGTGTTCAATTGTGGAATTTGAAGATGCCAGGCCATTGCTCTTAAAACTCCGAGAATTAGGATCGGGTTGCTTTCCCCATAAATTCATTGTGGAGGCTGTTGAAGCAGTTGGAAGACCTCAGAATGATCTCACGTACATCTGCAAATGAACTATAACAGACTATATATAGTATAATTTTTACAGGTATGCACACATAGATATTATATTGTTCCTAAGTCCAATTGCAAAATTGTGCATGCAGCCATTGACCTGAATTAAAGTAAATTCTGAGGAGTATCTATATGTATAATTATAATGCATAGTTGAATGAATAGCTACAACAGTGTCACTTTGCCAGTTACTGCCACGCAAGTGGCCCCCAATATGACAACCTTTAAGTGTGCAAGTAGTGCAGTAACCATACTACTAGGTTTGTATCACAATGCTGCATTGACGCAATCAATTAAGAGGATATGGCACTACAGTGGAACCTGACTAAAATGGTCACAGTGCTGGTCAGCCACCTCTCTAAAAAGGTTATGTATACATACAAGTATAGTTTAAAGTCATACAATGAACCCACCAAAATGTCTTGATCAGACAACAACGGTAATAAGTTATCATTATACAAATTTAATGAACTTATAATAATTATAAAATGCAGTGCACAAGATGTGCAATTGTACAAATTAATCTGACTATATATAATTATATGTACGTAATACGTACATTATAATTGTTTCTGGCCAATTAGTTTAATCATTATATAAGGCTATATACATAAATGTGTAGAATATAATTAAGCCATTCAATACATTATATTTTACACACATTTCATTATACAAAATTAATGAAGTTAATACAGTGCAAGTTTAATAATTATAAAATACAGTGCACAACACCATGATGTACAAAATGCCAGTGATGAGGGTATGTATTCAGATACACACAAACTTAAAATGTGGTGATAATACTTATCAATACAAAGAAAGCTTGTGCTGAAATTTTAAAGCTATACTTCAAATTCCTTAGTTAGAAAATAACACTACAGGAAAACACAATAATTTTAAATTATTATTGTCATGCAGCTGTCCATGTATGTGTCTACACGACATTATATTAATGATCATGCAGTGTTTCCAATACAAATGGTTAGACGTCCAAATAACAAAGGCTGCCATTTTAAGAGGAGTCTGTGTGCTGAGTGGCATCGCCATTAGGCTGTACATGGGGGAGGGAGGGAGAGGAGAGGGTGAGTGGGGAGAGTGGAGGGTAAGGAGGGAGGGGAGAGGGTGAGTGGGGAGAGTGGAGGGTAAGGATGGAAGAGAGAGAGGAGAGGGTGAGTGGGGAGAGTGGAGGGTAAGGAGGAGGGGAGAGGGTGAGTGGGGAGAGTGGAGGGTAAGGAGGGAGGGGAGAGGGTGAGTGGGGCGAGTGGAGAATAAGGAGGGAGAGAAGAGGGTGAATGGAGATGGTCTGATGGAAATGAGTGTATGTGTGCAGCGGGTGGAGAGTGGGATAATTTCAGTGGCAGAGACAAAGGGGGTGGACAATAGTAGCTGTCAGTTTAACTCCAATCCTACGTGTGTGCGTGCGTGTGTGTCTGTGTGTGTGTGTGTGTGTGTGTGTGTGTGTGTGTGTGTGTGTGTGTGTGTGTGTGTGTGTGTGTGTGTGTGTGTGTGTGTGTGTGTGTGTGTGTGTGTGTGTGTGTGTGTGTGTGTGTGTGTGCTAGAAGACCTCTCACCTGCTCTATTCCACCCGAAGTCTTGCTAGCTCCTACTGTTGGAGTAAACACGTCGTCATGGAAGTCGTGGTCAGGCAAACCTTCAGTGTCATCAGTGCCAAAAGCATCCACCTGAAATCCCATACTGGCATGCGTTCTGTCCACTCTCTTTTGAGGGAAGGCAGGTTTAGAGGGAACCTGGAACAATCAAGACGAGGTCATGTGATTGCTGAGCAGGAAGTTAGGCAACCTAATTGTGATGCATTGATCTTGATGTATGTATAAATGTATATAAGTATGTATTATATGTATGTATGTAATAGTTAAATGGTGACCAAGAGGTGTCTGCGTGATTTAGGGCAAGAGGCTGAGGGTGTGATGCGCCTGAGTGCCGAGTGATCCAAATCTTCAGAGACACCAATTGGTCGCCATTTTAAAAGTGTTATACGTAGATTAAAATCCGTTTTCTAATCCGATCATTTCGTGCTCGAGCCTCTCGCTTCTTGACGACGTACACTTGAATGACGTCATTATACAATAACTGTCCCTGTGGAGTGCCTGCAGATGCTTATATGGGATTTATAAGCACCCATGCACTGTCCTATTATGGGTGTTAGAATTATGTGCGAAGCAATTGGAAAGTTTTGCAGAGATCTAGAATCATTGTTCAGATGCACGTTACCATGGCAACGGGATCTATGCATAATATTTTAAATCTTTAAATTTTCATTCAAACATGTGAATGCAGTATTGGAAATGTGGAGCTATTGGCAGGACTGTTCTGTGCATACTATTGTACTGTACATTAATTATAGTAATACAGTGGAACCTGTCTAAGGTGATCACCGTGTAAGGCAGCAACCACTATAACACAGCCAGCTTCCCTGGCCCTAAGTAACGCAGCACTAAAATGTTAAATGTAGCCTACCTCTGTAATGCAGTCACCTTTCTAAAGAGTCAAGTATAACTGGCCTACAGGTGTCTGTCGTAGACTACGTACTTATACTGTATTGCAATTCAAAGCTGTACCAAATTCAAACTATAATGTTACACAATGGTTGATCACGACTAAGCCATGCATATAGCCCTGGAGGGTGCAGTGCAGCTTCAAACTCACTTGGCTTGCAATCTCTGCAGTCACAGACAGTGCTCCGTTCCCATTTGAAAGCCCACTGTGATACTGTGACAGTTGGCTACGGTCCAAAGTGCTGCCCGGCGGTAGAGATTTGCGGTAATCACTCTTCTTGTTGAATTTTGGAGGCTGGAACTCGGATGACTCCTCCATGGACAGGGGCCGTTTGGCACGAGTAGGGGACTGCAGAGGGAGAGGGAGTAGGAAAGATATGACTACATATACAATACATGAACAGAGGGAAGTGTGCGGATGTGTGTGTGTACAGGGTGTATGTACGTACTATGCGTTTTTGAGAGAGTAGCAAACTGAGAGATACACATATAAGTATGTAATTGAGGGGTTCGTGACCAGAAACACTAAAAACCTCTGATAAAAGGTTATCATAAAGTGGTTTGAATCGCTTCCTCTTTGGCAGAGGAAATTCAAGGTGTGCCCATCCTGTGAAGACTTTGAAAAGCAAGTTGAACACAAAATACTGTAGCAGCAAATCCTGTTGGAGGGGCATTCCAATCATTCCCAATCAGTCGACTACCAGACTACTAAAAACTGGACATTACACAGACTAGCCTGCTTGAATAGAAGAGGTTTATGCATAAAATTAAAGAGTCACAGATCGTGATCATAAAAGCTACTGGTTGTCAGCTACTGCAGAGTGGTGGTGACAGCAAATTATTGAGGAAGCAATAAATTAAACATGGGTAAATTTGGCCATGCAGGTCTTTGTCGACTGCTAACACTTTTAACACCTACTGTGTGTATCATGTATGCGTTCAGTGATGAAGCTCTAGGCAGCCAAAGTTCCTAATTTACTTCTTTTGCTCAGAAATTCTCTTTTGCCAAAAGACACTTACGTACCACACACAAAAGGTACAATTTCATAGGGCCTAATTTTTACGGTTTAATTTGTGCCCGCTAAGTATGTAAATGCTATAATTATACAGTATATATGTATACGGTATGCCTGACAAAGAGGTAGTATGTATGGTGTAAAAAGTCATACATTGAACTCACCAAAATGTCCTGATCAGACAGTGAGGGTAACATGTGGGAGGAGTCTTTGAGAAGCTGGCGGTAGATGTTAATGGGAAGGGGACGAGCACTAGATTGTTGGACAAGGAGCTTCTTCATCCCTGCGAGTTAGTGAGGGCGGGGGAGAGGGAAGGAAGGGAGGAGGAGGGAAGGATGAAGAAAGTAAATAACTATAGAACCATTAACACACACACACACACACACACACACACACACACACACACACACACACACACACACACACACACATGCACACACACCTTTCCTCCACTTGTCCTTTTCCTGGCTGCCCCTCTTCCTCAAAGTGTCAAAGGACAGTTCCTCCTGTTGGTCCATTGGCACCTGCTGCAGGCCGGGGGCAGTCCCTGCTGGCACAGAGGGAGACTTGGACAAGCCTTTGGAGCGCATGCCGTGAGGATAGTGGGATGCCGACGGAAGTCTGTGAGCATGTGTTTTCACTGAAGGATGTCGAGGGACGTGGACTTCCCCAGAAGAGTAATGAGGCTCCCTTAAATGTCCCCCATCAACGCCTTCTTCTTCCTCTTGGGCAGACATTGCTGCCAATATCATGTCTTGAAAGGGGAAGGGCTCGTGCTTCTTGCGTCTCTTGAGACGTTTCGTTACCATCCTTGTGAAGTTGTGAAGGCCTTTCTCGTTGCCCCTAGCAATTTCGTCAGTGACCTGTGGGATAGTGCAAAGTAGGTGACGGAAGACAATTCAGTGCAGGGACAGGTCTTTGCGTTCCTAACACCCTTGGGACAGGCCCAGATGTCCTGACTAGAGAGGCGGTCTTATTTCAGAGGTAGTTTTGTACACATCTCTATGTAGCAGGGGACAGTAGGCACTGTCTAACAGCATTCATGATCTCCTCTATGAAGGTTCCCCATATTTAATGCATTAGGAATGGGGAGAGGTACAGTATAGAGAAGTGGAGAATACTATGCGTGCACGTGCATATACGTACGCTTGATCTGCTTGGAGCAACTGTGTGCATGTGCATACCTGGACCTAGTCAATGTAAAGCAGAGCACAACAACCCACCCACTGACCTGTCGGCCAACTTCCTGGGCAGCCTTGACTCTGCTCTCCAACCTCTTCCTGTTGGTCACAAGGTTCTTCACTGGATCAGGAGAAGTCAGCTCTCGGCCCACCTCTTTACCATAGATGTCCGTCATACTGAAAGAGTGATTGAAATTGGGTGGACTTTGTACAGTGGACGGTGGGGAAATTTCCATGTCCGTCTGTAACCGTGGCAACCACACCCGATGCTGCTCCCCTTCATTGAGATACACGCTTCGGTAGCGTCCTCGCCGGATTTGGCCCTTTCGAGTCGGACGACCTCGGCCTTCAAAGCGTGTCAGTTCATGTTCAGTCTTTCCCAGACCCCCAGTTCTCCTGCCACCTCTGGACTGGTTACTCTGCTGCCGCATGATCTCTGGTGGTGCAGCCGACAGGGAGAGCTGGCTCCTTGCTGAAGTGGCAGACGTGTGTCTTGAACGCGTATCAGGCTTGATACCTGCAGCCATTTCTTGTAGGATGGTATCTTGAGCTTTCAGTTCTTCATCGAGGAATGCCCTGTCAGAGAGCCTTGGTTCCGTGCGTGTGATGAAAGAGTCTTCGAGTTCTTCTGGAAGTGTACTCATTTCAGGTGATGACATTCCCAAAATCTGAATGGATGGAGGAAGACCCGGTTCGTCCACACCTACCTCATGGACTGGTCTACGGGTGTGCATTTCAGGACCGTCATAATCATCATCCGATAGATCCCCTCTTGGTCCTGCCCCCTTGCCATTTTGAGAGAGTTCTTGCAATTGATAATCGGAAGCGGCACTGCGCTGATACATGGGATTGAACACATTAGGTGTCTTCCCATCCAATGTCTCATGCAGCATGCTGGGTGGAGAACCTTCATCGTCCTCATGGGCAGAATAAGGGTCGTGAAACACAGTTTCTATGGAGAGAGAGAGAGAGAGGGGAAACACAAGGTATGTGACGATTTACATACATACATAATGTATGTTTTGGTGGTTGATATTCGATGTGGTAGTCCCCCCCCGCCCCCGCCCCCCACTTTCTCCTACAGTTTGTAGCTAAATAGGATAAGATAACTGTGAAACTGAAGCTACATCCCTGTGCTTCAAACTGCTGCAAGAACAGCTTGCTTCCTAGATGGAGAATTGCCAGTGACAATAGCTCCTAAGAAATACACAAAATCATCAAAATTACAGGCAGTAGAGAAACAAGTTCGGAGCAACTCAGAGAAATACGCAGGCAAATGTTCAAACCTTTCCCATGGAGCATTGCACTGATGTATGAAGCCGTTTGATGGCTATGCAATGAAAACCACATACTTTCCTATACCTACCCATCAACAGCAGCTGAATGGAAATATAATTGTCTGTCTGTGTTCTATTCTAAGCACTCTGAGTCACTCTCTGTCTTTTTCTCTACTGCCACACTACAATGGTCCTTCAGCAAATTTCCCAAGACTTAATACAAACCATTGAGTGTGCCATCATCGTCCAACATGCCATCATCCGAGTCAAAATCATCTGCGGTCAGTTCATCCTCTTCTGTGATGCCATCAATGTCATCCAAGCTTGAATGTCTTCTTCTGACTCCATGGCTAACGTGAAGGGGGTCGATTATCTCCAGCGAGTTCTCTAAAAGACTGGGTCTGCAAGTGTAGGGGGTGAGGAGGGGGCGGAGAGAGTACATTCACAAAATCCGTACAGCATTAGCCATTAACTACTAGTATCAAGTGTATACCATCCCCCCATGCACACACACACACACACACACACACACACACACACACACACACACACACACACACACACACACACACACACACACACACACACACACTACACACCTTTCCTCGCGATGTCTGCTACCAGCCACCTCGTTAGTGCTCTGTGTGAGTGGGTGGGTGGACAGGTGCGAGAATGTCCTTACCAAACTGGAGGGAGCACCCTTCATCTGCTTCATTTTAGCACTAGAGGATGGGAAGGAAAGGAGGGAGAGGGGAGGCGGGGACAGAGGGAGGGGAAGAGTGGGGAGGGAAGGGAGGGGAGGAGGGTAAGGTACATATACATGTGTACGTAGATTGTGAACAGGCGGGAAAGAGGGGAAGAATAGGTCTCCATTTTTGTACTCCTGTTCGCTTTCACCATATGCTATTCCCTTCTTCTCTCTTACCTTGAGAGAGCTTTAAGTTGCTTCAGTTTGGTCTTCACATCAGTATGCCTGAAGAGCATGGCGAGGGTTGCCAGCACTAGAAAGACAAACGTCATACCCATCAGAATCTTATAGGGCAGAGGAGGGGAGGGGAGGGGAGTGGAGGGGGGAGGGGAGGGGGAGGGGGAAGGGAAGGGGAGAGGGGAGGGGAGGGGGTGAGAGGTACATACAGGAGATGAAGTGCAGGGTAGTGAGATGTACATAGATGAGGTGATTAATGAAAGCACACAGAACTCACCACTAAATTGAGGTAGGGATTAATCTGGTCAAAAGAGAACTGCCTCAGAATGTACTCCCCTGATTTCACATAGCACTCCAACTCTGACTGATCGCACTTGGGGTGGAAGTTGTCCAACAAAATGTAAGCAGATGAAGAAAATCCATAGAAATTAGGGTTGATGTAGAAGAGCCAGCAATACCTGGGAACCACAGGAAAGAGGGTGTTTTGCAATACTACTACCAGTTTCTGTATGATGCCGTCCAGACGCACACCCACATACAACACATACATTCATACACATGTACACACACACACACACACACACACACACACACACACACACACACACAAACACACATACCATGGTGGCATCTGAGTAATGGGAACAAAGAAACCACTTGCAAATCCAAATACGGCTGCCAGGACTGGAGACAGTCGTATGCACAGTGAAGGGAACCCTGTGATGAGCAAGGCAAGCAGCGCAATCCAAGTCTGGTTAAGGGCAAGATTGACCACAATCAGCCGGCCAAGGACGTAGGCATCATAATTTTCGACGCGGACAACCTGAGAATGAAGGTGAAGGGGAGAAGAGAGACAGGGGAGGGGAAAGGTGGAGGGGAATGAGGGGAGGGGGATGGAGAGGGAAAGGCAATTGAAAGAAGTGGGGATGGAAGTGGTGAAAGATGGAGAAGGGTGAAGGTAATGTGAAGGTAATGCGCCAGTTCAAGTTGGACATTCAACAAAATTAATACAGCAGCACATTTGGTTAATTGATGTCATGGCAACCCACTCACCAAGAAGTACAAAATGGCAGCACAGACCACAACTGGGATGAACGCAAGAGTGACAAATCGGATGAAGCCTTGTATGACCAGATCAAAGCAGCGTCCCACTCCATCTAGGTGCTCTATTTTGTACAGTTGCAGTGCCCTGTCATAGTACAAATGCATGGCTGGAAACATGAAGAGAGCGCTTGCCACAGAATACACACAGAACCCAGACATGACCAGAAATGCACTCATAGTCTGCAGGTAGACAGTGCCTGTGGGAGAGGTAAGGGAGAGGGGAGGGAAGGAGAGAGGTGGAGACAGGAGGGGAGGGGGATGGGAGGGGAAGGGAAGGGAGGGGAGGGAGTGGTGAGAGAAAAGGGAGAGGGGAGGGAAGGAGAGAGGTGGAGACAGGAGGGGAGGGGGATGGGAGGGGAAGGGAAGGGAGGGGAGGGGAGGGGAGTGGGGAGAAATAAGGGAGAGGGGATAGGAGGGGAGGGGGTGCAAGATAATATAGGGTTCAGAGGGTTGTAGAGGCATGGGAGCATGTGTGTTGTGTGTATGTATGTGGAGTGATGAGAACACAGGGTAAACATGACCTGGGCTAAAAGCTTAAAGCATACGTACTTAGTTACAGGAGATTCGTGAACCACATATGACAGAGAGCTATTAGCTTACCGAGGAGAATTCCATAGCAAGCAAAGAAGATGGGTAGATAGAGTAGCTGTGCAAAGGCGGCTCTCTTGGCAGCTCGAGCCTCATAGGCTGACAAGCGGTTGAGTATGCTGGGCTGCTTCTTCTTGGTCCTCAGGGTCCTGCAAAGTGGAGGAGTGATCACGTGACAGTCACATTACAACACTACTAAAATAGTAATTCAAGAAACTGAACACATCTTATGTGTGTACTGAAAAAATACACATAGGACATTCCTTTTGACCAAGAATGTCATGATAATTACATAGAGTGTAAAAGTCAGAAGATCATGTTAACAAATAAACCATAATAGCAAAAACAAGATTACTATATATATTATTATTATTATTATTATCCTGTGCTGTATTTACTGTTTGTTATTACAATTGCTGATTATGACTGACTGTCACATGACAATCACATGCCAGTCACATGACAACTAACCCTCCATCGGTAGCCTCCTTAGCATAAAGGGAAATGTTAGCGTCATACAGTGCCTCCTGGATGGCCCGTTTGACCCACTTGGGCTCTCGTGATGCCTTGTAGTGCTCAATGAGGATGTTACGGAACTTGAGGTTACCCAACATGTCCACAATGATGTCTGATGGAGGACAGGGGAGGGAGGGAGGTAGGAGAAGGGGGAAGGAGGGAAGGGATAGGGACAGAGGAGAGTATATGAAATGGTTGGGTGGCTGGAGTCACACATACATACATAGTACAACACGCAGACAGCAAGAACACATCCACATGAAATTTGACAATTTACCATCTCCCCCGCCCCCACTCACGCACACTCACACACACACCCACACCACCCACTCACCTGCAGGGTTGTGGTCCTCCAAGCCAGGGATGACTTGGTTCTTTGAAGCCAGCTTCTTCTTCAGTGCAGTAGTGCAGACCTCATAGGCATTGGCAGGCTGACCAAAATAAGCGACCTGCAATGAGGCAGAGAGCAGTTGAGTGATTTTGTTGATATTACGAGATGTGTTCAGAAATTAACATATGCACAGCTTGCTTATCCCATACCGCATTCATGCATGCACACACACACACACACACACACACACACACACACACACACACACACACACACACACACACACAAACACATTCACACAGGACTACAAACACAACCTGCATACATACCATAGAAATAATCCAACCTCCACGGTCCTCCTTCCACACTCACCTGTCCTTCACAGAGGAATACAATCTTGTGAAACATGTGGAATATCTCCAGACGGGGTTGGTGGATGGTGAGGATGATGGTGCGATTGGACTTGGTCAACTGGTTCAACATAGTCAGGAGGTCAAAGGAGGCAGTGGAGTCCAAGCCGGAGGTGGGCTCGTCAAGAACAAGGACCTGAGGTGGTAGGTGATGAAGAGGGGAGTGCTGTGTGGTGTGTGTATGTGTGTGTGCGTGTGTCTGCATGTGTTTGTGTGTGTGTGTGTGTATGCATGTGTACGTATGTACGTGCATGTGTGTGCGTGTGTGTATGCATGTGTATGTATGTGCGTGCGTGTGTACGTGCTTGCGTATGTGTGTGTGTGTGTGTGTGTGTGTGTGTGTGTGTGTGTGTATGTGCGCGCGTGTGTGTGTGGCATGCTAGCTACCTATTCTGTGTACAAGAAGTGTGTGTATGTGTATGCATTTTCACATGTGTGTGGTAGTCGAGATTAGACTCTGATTACTATATCAATCTGTTGAAGTCAAGAGCATACTTCATATAACTACTCTTTGAGTAACTTTAGTTGTGGAACGAACAGAGGAGATACAGCATACAAAAGTCATTTAATTGCCACTCTTCCTCCACAACGCAGGTTAAGACGGCTTCAAAAACAGACAAATACCCGGCCCTTCGAACTAAAGCATTGCAGAAGCTTACTTGGTGATCTAGTGTTTGACTACTGCATCGTACTAAAATCAAACAATTGAGCCAGAATTGCAGACTGCACAATGTTAACTACCAGGCTAAAGTTCAGACTCTAATCACCGTATGTGCATACAACCCCCCTCACCTCCCCTCACCCCCTACCTGAGGCTGGTTAAGCAGTTGGATGGCAATAGCAAGCCTCCGTTTCTGTCCTCCGCTGAGCCCAGGCCCATAGGACCCGCCCACCCTCACATCGGCTTTGTCCTGCAGTTGCACCTGGAAAGAAACAAGGGGGAGGGGAGGGGAGGGGAGGGGAAGGGAGGGAAGGGGAGGGGAGGGGAGGGGAGGGGAGGGGAGGGGAGGGGAGGGGAAGAGAGGGGAGGGGAGGGGAGGGAAGGATGCAGAGGCATTGAGAGTGCTGTGAAGCACACAATCAGTGACGTACAAGCAGACACGCATAGCCTTCTGCCATTTACAGCTCCAACTCCACAAGCCAAGTCAGAGCTAAATGGTCATCTACTGCGCAAGACTAACATGTAAGTGCCAAAGATCATAGACTTCTATAGAGCTTGCTTTGTTTGCCCCAACAAAATGTAGCATGTTCTTTAAACTCACTTCATACAAGACCTTTTCCACGCGATCAAACCTGTCCGTAGTGGTCATGCTGCCAGGCAGCCTCAGTTGGGCAGCTAGGGTGAGGTTCTCACGGACTGTGAGCTCCTCGTAGAAGGGGGAGGTGAGTTGCATAAGGTATCCAGTGTTGGAGCGGTACTCTTCTCGGATGTAGTCCAATTGGAACCCGTTGATGAGGACCTCACCCTATAGATAGGGAAAGGGAAAGGGATAGGGAAAGGTGAGGTGAGGGGAAGGGTGGAGAGGAAGCGGGAAGTGGTAAAGCAGAGAGCACACGCACACAGATACACACGTGTGTGTTAAACAGATACACACAAACCTGTATTCTTCCTGTGTTCCTGCGTCCAGTCAAGATGTCTAAAAGAGTGGTCTTGCCACATCCTGTATGGAACATAACGAGAGTACGTCAAGTAGTAGGATTCACTGTACACACACACACACACACACACACACACAACACACACACACACACACACACGCACACACACACACACACGCACACACACACACACACACACACACACACACACACACACACACACACACACACACACACACACACACACACACACACACACACACACACCTGAAGGGCCCATAATGGCCACAAGTTCTCCTGGGTTGAAATACACCGAGACATCCTTCAGGATGGTCTGAGTTCGTGACTGCAGTGATGACTCAACTCGTGACACTGGCTCAATATTCCGAAATCGGTCAACACGTTCACCAACATAATCTCCGACAATCCTCATTGAGACCTGCGTTGTTGTTCTCCGCAGGTTAGGTCGATTTCCAGCTCCACCGGAGGGGGCGCGCTTGATTGAGGAGGACGAGTGAAGGGTGCTTCGTTGGCTCTCCAGGGTCCGACCTCCGGTTTGAATTGTCGACATCGTGTCAGTGAAGTCCTGGGACTCTTCAGCACCAAGTGCATCGTAAGAGTTGTTCCCAGACTGGTTCCAATCTGGATTGGCTTTGGGGACACTGAGATCCTCCTTTTCCGGATCCTCAGGCTCACGGAATCCTGCCTCCCACTCTTTATTGTCAAGATTCTCAAAGTGACCATTGTCATCAACTTTGCCGGGAACGTAATCGTCACCAAACTGTTCCGATAGACGAGTACTTCTGTAACTCATCTCAGGATCTACCTCAGCTAGGACAAGAAGGCGGTCTTCCTCCACTTCCTGTTGGAGCATAAAGGAAAGGAGAACAGAGATGGATAGTATGTCCAAGCAAAAGGGTGGATGGATATAGAAGTATCTGATACTAAAAACTAGTAATTCCTAGATAATCATAGTTAGTGGTGTTGCAAGATCATCACATGTTGGTGTAATTGACATGCAATCTGCAGTCATGTGATCACTGGTCATGTGACCTACATGGAATGATATCCATCCATCTAATAACTTAGAATGCAGAATTTCACACACACACACACCTTGTGCTTCTTGCGCTGATAAGTGACAGAATATGACAGGTTGCGGCAAGCAATGGAGTAGCCCCCAACCATCACTGAAGGAAACTGAGAGAGGTAAGGTGATTAGAAATAAACAACATTTCAACAAGGTTCATTACCATATGAGCCTGTCTAGAGTCCACTGGTCCAAGAACATGGGAGCCTGTTTATAGTGGCCACTGTCTAATGCGGCCACCTGTCTAAAGCAACCAACCTCCCCTAGTCCAAACACCTGATGTACAGTGAAACCTGTCTACAGTGGTCACTGTATAATGCAGCCACCTGTCTAAAGCAGCCAGCCTCCCCTGGTCCAAACACCTGATGTACAGGGGAACCTGTCTACAGTGGTCACTGTAATAATGCAGCCACCTGTCCAAAACAGTCACTGTATGCTACACTATGGTACGGAAGAAATTTTAACAGTGCTTGTCATGTGATAGTCATGTGACTGGTAACTCACACTGTAAGGTCCAGCATCTGTCATATTGCCCAGGTTCCTGTAGTGGGCATGGTTGTCGAGGTAGTTTCGCTGGCGGTGGTGCAAACAGCAGTAGTGTAGCTTCAGGAACAACCACAGCATGATGCTACACAGCACAATGAGCAGAACACACAAAATGACTAATATCTGAAGTTCAAAGATCCACTGGTAGTTGTTGGAGATGGAACTGTTGAAGGTTTCCGGGCAGACATTTTGCATGCAGTGTGGCTCATGGCATGACTGTCTTGCTAGCACCCGCTCGACAGATGATTGAGACATGTTGACAAATGTATTTCTCCATGCCTGGATGGACTCTTGGATGGTGATGGAGGTCTTGTTGCCCCATTGATGTGAAGGGAAGACTGGGATCTGTAGAGAGGACCAGTAACCTGACTGCTGAGTGTGGCTGTAAGCAGTAGAGAGTGCGAGAAAGGGAGGGAGGGAGGGAGGGAGGGAGGGAGAGAGAGGGAGAGATGGAGGGAGGGAGAGGGAGGGAGAGAGCGAGGGGGAGGGAGAGAGGGAGGGAGGGAGGGAGAGGGAGGGAGAGGAGAAAGAGGAAGGAAGAGACGGAGGGACAGGGGGTACTGTAAATGTGCAGTAGGATAAGTGCCTAGGGATCTCTAGAGTGTGTGTGTAGGCCCCTACCATATGAAGAACTCCATCAAAATATGCATTTAACCAATGATATACACTTATACAGATAACAAATATGTCCACACTACTACACTTGAACTACACTTTTTCATTCTTGCCCTCTCTTCCTCGATTTATATTTACACACAACATGAAAGAATGGTCTAGCTAGCTAGGCTAATAAGAGAGGTTATTACTGAAAACAACACTTTCCCAGAAGCATCCAACATACAGACTCCAGTAAACAGGGACACACACAGTGTCACCTGTAAACACTCCATGTACACAAGGATATGGTATGAGGTTAAGTCATAAATACCATTACTAGCTATCCAAAACAACCTCTGAAAAAATGAGGACAGTGCCTACTGTTCCAGCTACATAGAGATTTGCACAAAGCCACTTATGAAGTAAGGCCACCTCTCTAATGAGGACAGTGCCTACTGTCCCGGCTGCGTACATAGAGATATGTACAAAACTACCTCTGAAACAAGGACACCTCTCTAATGAGGACACTTGGGCCTGACCCAAGCTGTCTCAGCTCCATTCCCAAACAGTGCCATGCATTCCTTCAAGCCCACAACTATCCATCAAGCACACCAGTACACAAGAACACACACAGTAAGGTATGCACACGAGGAACACAAGTAATGTCAACTGCAAACATCCTGTTTTTACACTTGGCTTCAGCATTTGGACATAAAGTGATGAATAACATTACAGGTTGACTGCTATGTAAGCATCACCATGAATATCATTACAGCATGCCCACAGACTGTGGTATCTAACCAGCCACATCTAACCATACATTTGCGCACACAATATTAGCATAGTGCACCAACCTCTCTACAAGGACCGGCCCACTGCGTATGTCACCACACAGGAACAACCTCTGTTAAAAGACCACCTTTCTACAGAGACCAGTCCCTCAACCTCCCCATTGCATATTCCATCACACATCATTGAACCAGCACCAATTGTCATGAATGTCTTACCAGCTAGAGCCTAACAGCTGGCCACTAATAATATACTTATTGACTCCCAGAAAATTGCATCAGGCAGATAAAGTGAAGTAGGAGACGTGGACAATCAATCATTCATGCGAGACTAACGGGCCATTTGGTCAGCTATTCTGAAACTATTGGTGGCACGTACGGACCCACGCAGAGAAACAAATGGTTCACTCTGCACGACACATTGCAAACGTGTAGTTTGAATAGATAGTGGATAAAAAGAAGGTAATCCAATAATCACCTCGTGTAACTAGCGACAATCGAAAAGGTGAGATCATTACAACTACAAGACCGCAATTCCATGAATGCTTGCACTGTGGACGAAAGGGAACTCCCACATAGAGCAACACCTGTCTGTTGAAACAAAACTGGGCTAAATATGGCAATATTTCAACCCTCATGCTTAGCAAGTGACTAATCATACACAGAGGACGTGACTGACCCATAACGATAGCAACCACAAATCATGTCCAGGTGTTCCAAATGGTTGGTTTGGACAGGATGGCTAGTGGACTTGGTGTTGCTTAGCAGACATTATAAACCAGCAATGAATTATTGGTATTCAAAGCGTATAGTGCTCTTTTGCCTCGGTTCGTAGACAGCAAATGCAGTGTACGTGTGTGCTTGGGAGACCCACGAGATACAGAGACCACACATTGATGCATTGGAAGGAGTATCACCCAGTGTTCTCTCCAAAAAATAATATAAGAAGGGTACACTTGACCAACAGTCATGTGAGGAGTGGCTAGTGAATGGTTGGGTGTGGGAGAGGGTGCCGCTTTCGCATGCAAAGTGCATTAGCTGAATACAGGGAGAGCCTTGTGACACAGTGTGTATGCATGCAAATGCTATAGTCCACACCACATGACTAGTGGCACTGTGCCTTTCAAGGAGGGTACAGTGCCGTGTTTACAACCTCAAGGAGGGTTCTTAAGGGAGCAAGAAGGGTAGTCTTGTACCAGACCCTTCCCGTCCACCGGCCATTTAATGGCGACGTCATGTGTGGACTCTATTAACTGAGTGTAAGAATTGCATATTGGTAACTGTCGTAGTGTGTGCATGTGTGAAGGGTGGTACATTGCATGAGTGGGGGAAGACAGTATTGTGTGTGATGCAACACATATGCAATGAAGTACTGTACATGATGCAATATACTGACAGGAACATGTGGCAATAATTATGTGTACGTGAGTGTGTGTGTGGCTATGTGTGCATGAGTGTGAATGTGAATATGTGTTTGTGGTATGTGTGCTGTGTATGTGAATGTGTGGGTGTACATGTATCTAAGTGCGTCTGTGCATACATACACAAATGGCAATGAGTACACCCTTAACCATCAAAAGAGAAGAACACTAAAATTTCAACTGCACTCACTTTAGTATATCCAACAGGACTCCAGTGGAGAACAGTTTGCTGCTGGTCGTTAGGTATGATGCGCTCTCTGTGCCAATCAAACTAGAAGGAGCAAAGTAGATGTGCTGAAAACAGGAAGTAATCATGTAGCTGACTCTGGAATTACGCTGAACAACGGAATTCACGGAAGAGTTCATTGTTCCTCCATACTCGCTCACCAGCTGGAGGTAATTGAAGCTGAGACCACCACCCAAAAGATTACTCGAAGCGGCAGGGTCCCAAGGATGGCACACCTGTAGTGGGCAGTGAGATTCACCCGATCCAGTAATTTGTGCAAGAAACGAGTCAGTGCGGAGGCTCACTGCCAAGATATACACATCGTAAAGCGAGTGTATAGTCATTGTGGGGATGTGTTGTGGGTAGAACTGAGGGTTTGTCAGCATACAATCTGCCAATAGACAGCATGGGACACCATTAGCAGTCGAATTCCGGCAACTTTCCAGATGGTCGAAAGACTTCAAAATGGGACTGTCAGTTGCGTGTTGGGATGTAGTAACTGATGCCTCTTTATATAAGATACCACGCAAGGAGTCACGAAAATCAATGAACCATGATGAATCCAATATGGCCGACATGCTGACATTTTCACTCCGATTTGCACGTATAGTGCTTTCAAGCCACTTCATTTGATTCATGACCCCCACTCCACCTGCACTGGAGCCAATGAATACAATTTCTGATGCATTGCTAAGGTTGTGGCTAGCAAGGAGATCGGCAATGGCTCCCCGAAAGATCACAGAGCCTCTGAATGTAAACTGAATGGACTTTGTTTCATTTGGATTGAAGCGAAATGGTTCTGAATGTGACTGATTTCGCTGGTCATCACCGAGCCAGAGATCTGAGCTACAGTAGGGAATAAGGACGTGATTGTACTCAGAAAACATTTGATTATCCTTGCTTGAAGAAGAGAAAAAATCCTTCCCTGTGATATTGAAGTTGCTTTTGTCTGGTGCATAACGGAGGAGAGATGTCATAACGGGTGATATTGCACCATTGCAGGTTGAATCTAGACCAACGTCAAAAGGGCCATTGCTGGGGGGAAACTGCCGACAGCTTCTTACCCAAATTGGTGTAAGGTCCACATCTGTCAGCAAGTCGCCAGGCCGTAGACTGGAATTGGTGTAGCGCCGGTTGCAAGTTTCAGCTGAAGCACAAAACCCTCCACTCTCCAAGTAAATGACCCACTTGTTGTTGCCAGTGCAGCTGGGACGGAAGAAGAAACCAGCTGGAGTGAAGTCGTTGCAAAGTGCCATTGAGTTGGTGATATTGTGCCAGGTCATGACGGTACTATTCCGTGATGCTGCAAAACTGGTGGTCCACATCAGCAGGAGAAGCCATAGCATGCTGGGCATGGTTGCCATAGCATCCAAGGACCCAGATACGTAAAATAAAACAGTTACCAGATAATTATCTGCAGAAAGGGAAATGGAAATGCTTTTTGAAGTTACATACATAATCCAACAGCAGGCCAAAACACCACGAGGCGATGCCACCACATGCTAAATGCAACCAGCCTCCCAACTGCACTTCATCTTGTACACAGAGCAGGCAGTTAGCATGGCACGTAAAAGGAGTTTTACGGATACACTTGGACAGGGATGCATGCATGTGCACACGCACACACACACACACACACACACACACACACACACACACACACACACATGCACACGCACACACACACACACATGCACACACACACACACACACACATACTCACACACACACACACAGACACACACACACACACACACACGCGCACACACACACAGGAAGAGAAGGCATAAAAGTTGAGTTCAGATGACAAATCATTCCACATCCTGTCCACTACCACACAGGGTACACAGAAAACCCTTCAAATCAAAGATACCATAATCAGAAAGGAATGCCCCTACACTCACCAGGCTGCACTGAGACATATCATATTACACCACAAAATACTGTCTATTCTGCAACAAAGAACTAATACCAATAGAACAAATATATCATATTACATTAATGAATGCAACAACTATGGAGATGACAGTAGGTGGTCAAGCTTAGGACAACAGTGCATGGACCACTCACGTACTTTCAGGGTAGTTATGTGGCATAGGATCAAATGCTATGCGCAAGTGGGCAGTCACATGTAGTGATAGTGTCGTAAGAACATCTCAAATCGCTTAGAAGTCATGCACAGTATACTTGGCTGCCGTGTGTGAGGTGCTCAGATTTGGCTCTCCTATGCTATTGATGTAGCATCTTAAGAACATCTTACCATATCCTACTTTACTTAAGAACATATGCTCAGAAATTACCTGAATAGCTGCATGTGGCAAGACTGGACATGTGTGGCACAAAGGCTACTGTGAAGCATGAACAAGGCTCCAGGGAACAGCGACACCCATCTACTGTATTTCTAGCTACTTTTTGGACAGTTTGGGACAGGACCACGTACTCTGCTAGGAGAGGTGCCCTTAGTTTAGACATAATTTTGCACACATTCCTATAGGTATGTACTGCTGTAAGCACTGTCCTCACTAGAGAAGTGTCCTGAAGTCAGGATGCCCATTGTACGAAATTCCATCAAATAATGACTTTATTTTATGGAAATGTCATATTCTGTACAAAAATGCAGTGTGCGTGTGTCATACGTACCAAGGGCCTATGCATGCATGTGTCTATATATACACATGGGTGTGCCTGTTTGCACATCACACACAACCAGAGACAACCACAGATACACATGGCTGGAGCTACAGTTAGTATGCAGACATAAGGTAGGACCTACCCGCCCCCTCACAATCACATCCACCCCCACACACATACAGTACACACACACACATTAACAAACACACCCTCACACCCACACACACACCCACGCACACCAGGTGCCAAGTTCATATCAAACTATCGCAAGTTCCACTTATTACAACTTACAGCATTACAGAACTGAATGACAGCAATAACGATAGCTATAATGTAATAATCTCTACTCACTAAACCACCCTTCACATGCCTTCACAACCTTCACTGCATCACCACGAAACTACACCACACCTCAGCAGTAGGTGTATTGCTAGTAAGATATTACGAAGGTATTTGCAGTGGAGCCCACTTATAAAGCGCACCCCGAACTACAGACAACTCTCTCTAATGAGGACAGTGCCTACTGTCCCAGTAATGTTGAGATGAGTACAAAACTACCACTAAAATAAGAGCACCACTCCAATCAGGACACTTGAATCTGTCACAAACTGTACCAAAGGTACATGTATATAGAATAGAGAGGAGTCACTGTAGTTGCAAACAGCTATGTAACACTAAATGCTGCACTACCTGTGCTTGCCACATTAATATTGTACTGTATATTACACACACATTGTGTATTAAAGGTAGAGATGGTTAATGGTTGCATACCCAAAACATACTATTACACGTGAAGGACAAGCGGTAACACGTTTGTAGTGATCATTGCATAATGCAGCCACCTGTCTAAAGCAGCCAGCCTCCCCTGGTCCAAACACTTGATGTACAGTGGGACCTGTCTAAAGTGGTCACTGTATAATGCAGCCACCTGTCTAAAGCAGCCAGCTAAGAAGGTCCTACAGGTAGCCAAATGGACCGGCTTCACTTAGAAGCTCCATTATGCCTATCAAACAGATAACCCAACAGCACTGAACTGCTATCCCATAACAGTAGATGCTTAGTCCTTTCTCAATTGCATTAGCTTAAAGTGTCCTTCCGCAATCCCACAGCTGCGATGTGACAGCAGGCTAGGAGCGTGATTCACATGTCTTGCACCTGTCCCAGCTACATAGAGATGTGTACAAAACTACCTCTGAAATAAGGACACCTCTCTAAAGAGGACACTGCTCACTGTCCAAGCTACATAGAGATGTGTATAAAACTACTTCTGAAATAAGGACACATCTGTAAAGAGGATAGTGCTTACTGTTCAAGCTACATAGAGATGTGTACAAAACTACCTCTGAAATAAGACCACCTCTCTAAAGAGGATGGTGCTTACTGTTCAAGCTACATAGAGATGTGTACAAACTACCTCTGAAATAAGGATACCTCTCTAAAGAGGACACTGCTCACTGTCCAAGTTACATAGAGATGTCTACAAACTACCTCTGAAATAAGGGCACCTCTCTAAAGAGGATAGCGCTTACTATTCAAGCTACATAGAAATGTGTACAAAACTACCACTGAAGTAAGGACACCTCTCTAATGAGGACAGTGCCTACTGTCCCAGATACATAGAGATGTGCACAAAACTAACTCTGAAATAAGGGCACCTCTCTAATGAGGGCACTTGCACCTGTCACTGACTGTCCCAAAGGGATATTGAATAGAGAGGTGCCGCTGTAGGGCCATATATAATATTCACATGTTATCTGAATCCTACAACATTTCCAATTAATTTGCAGAACAAACAGGCTGGGAAATGATTGACGGCAGCTTAAGACTGCACTTCCTACTATCAATCACAGAACCAACATCACCATCTCCCCCTTCTCACTTGCTCCCAGTTAAAAAACAGCATCCACAGTTGTTATTCCTCAAAAAGAATTTCTTCTGAAAGAGGGCCTGAGTTGCTAAACACTGCAAGTACGTATCATCAGATGCCCTATAGTGTCCCCTACAGTGTGGCAGCTAACCTTTATACACAAGTTTAAGGAAGGCACATTCCATGCACATTCCTGTGGTATGTGTGCAGATGTAGAGTAAACCAAGCAGCCCCTCCGTGGTGCGAACACCTGATTATATACAGGACCACCCTAATCAAGATCACCCCTATTAGCAACACATGCTGGTGGTACATGGATGGTTGCCATGGAAACTGCAAGACATCTATACCATTTCTATCAATTTGCTATGCTACAAACACACAAGTGTATATGCCGTTATGTGATATTCATGGTTTGTCCACTAGCAACTGTTTCCCGTATTGTTATACAAGAGAACTGATTTGAAGGAAAATTGTACAGCACATGTCATCATTCATATTCGAGGATCTTCATCAAACTGCGTACAACCAGTTCTGCACGAAACTGTCAAATACCCACACATAATGGGTGGTAGAAACATCCGTCTATCTTTACCTAACAAACTCATGCCAAGTTGGAACAACTCCATCTTGAAGAACTGACTGACACTCACACACTTGGAGACTACTCCATGTATACATGTATACATAACTACAACAGGCAAGGGTCATGTACAATAATACAACTGTCCAAACTCTGTGAGCAGTGAATATGCAACCATCTGCTGGTACATGTTAAAACCAAATCAGCTATTGCTAGGGAATCAAGCAGCAGCTGTTTCTTACATACACTGGACTAAATTGAACTTGTACACAATTTGTGTACGTAGTTACGTGGAAGAAACAGCTGCTATGGCCAGAGTAAGGCATGGACAGCTGTGCAGCAGATGGAGTGTCACGGGATATTCAAGCCATCCAAAACAAAATGCATTCTTGAATTGAATAGGCAATTGAGGCATTGAGCAGTCGATGAAGTCACCACACACAGATGGACCACCCACATATAGTACATATAACATAAGAATAGCAGTAATACACCTTGAAGGGTACAACAAATGCTTCCTGAAGCAGACCTGTGAATGACTTGCAAGCTACAGTACATAAACGGCTAACATTCATACACTATCGCTAACTGCACACCATTCTCCAAACATAACTTGGGAATATTCTTAATCATTCAAATACAAACTGTACAATTGAATGTATAATACATTGCTGTTCTTCCGCAATGAGTCCATGTACTTATATCTACATTTCTATGTCATTCAATTCAAAATGCTAGACACACAGTTACGTATTGACCAGTTATGTGTGCAGATACCAGCACTGGTAATGGTGGTACTAATGAATACATTGCCAGTTACACGTATCGCATTATATGTATGTACAGAGAACCTGTAGAGTTAGGGGTTTGTTACAGCAGGTCAGAGTATGAATTTAAGTAATGTAAAAGCAATTTTCAGTTTGTATGTGTCGACTGCTAAGTGCTTCCTTGGCAGGTTGGACACAGCCCTCACAATGCACCCTCACTATCACCCCTCACAATGCACCCTCACTATCACCCCTCACAATGCACCCTCACTGTCACCCCTCACAATGCACCCTCACTATCACCCCTCACAATGCACCCCCCAACATGCACCATTATGGATACATTGTAACCTGTGATACCATGCATGCTTCAACAGCTGTTCAATGGAACATAGCAACCAGTATTGAACGGTTGGCTAGCAACATACCCACAGGTGTCATGATTGCAATGTGCACTCCTGCATACATACACCCACACATACAAACTATTCATCTTTCACCAGCCCACTCAGTAAAACCCACTCTGTAATAACAGTAATCTATGGCACGTATTGTACAAGCACATACATGGACGTGCACGCAGGCTCGCATGTACACACATGCACACATGCACACATGCACACATGCACACACACACACACACACACACACACACACACACACACACGCCACACACACACACACACACACATGCACACACTCACACACACACTCACACACACACACACACACACACACACACACACACACACACACACACACACACACATCAATTAAGTACTGGACAATCACTGCCCATACTGTCCCAGCTGCAGCGCTTCATCATACCCACAAATGAGTCAAGAAACCTCCCAAGCACAAATTGGTCACACTGCACCCAAACAGTGCCAGGGGAGGTACATACCTCTGAGGTCAGATCACCGGAAGGGGACAGGACAGACTTCCTTAGGGAGTCAGACACATATGCATTCCTTGAAAATGTGCACCACCCTCTGTACAACTTCTCTTACCACACACATAACAGTGGGAACACAACCTTCTACCAGAGCTGTGCCACAGAGTCTACAAAAAAGCATTATCTAATGAAAACTGGGAGGAAAAGAATATCCTGACTAAGATACGTACACCACTTCTACAGCTCCTACATGATGCAGGGCTCCTGCTGCTCACATATGGGCAGGACTTATTCTACCATTTGCACTCAGCAAAGCCACTTTCAAAACTTCATGCATCATTTCAAAGACAAGTGATGTAGTCTGTGTACAATTTACACGTACCTGTTTCATTAACAACTGACGCAACTGTGAACCTCAGTACAGCTAACAAGCCTAGTATTATAAATTTAATTTTGAAAGTGAATGGAGGGAAGCTGTGGCAGCCACCAGCATGCACCTGAAGCCGAACTGTGCAGCACAGACCCCGGGCTGAAGACATTACTTGGACTAGGCTGTGGGGGTTAAGTGGCTGTGGAATTCATCCCAAGCCCATTAGGCTAGAGGATAAGCCATAGCATTGGACTCTCCCACAGAGACAGGCATTACGTACATGGAAGGGGAGGGGATCTGGGAAGAGGAGGGGCTGTGAGGGGAAGTGGGAAGAGGAGGGTAGGAGGGGAGAAGGGGTGGGAATGAAGGAAGAAGGAAATGTGGGGAGAGCAAATGGAAGGGTAGATTTGTGTAGTCCAGACCTGCTTCTCTCTTCTGTCCCAAATTCTGACATTATTGGTTAGGAAGGGTCCAGGCTACATGAGACTAGGGGAAGGAGGGAAACATGGGAGAATGTGGAGGGGTAGGTACTGGCAGAAGGGCAGGAGTTGAAGTAAGAGGAGCAAGAGAGGAAGAAGTACAAGAGAGTGACAAAGAAAGTGAATGAAGAAGAAACGCAGAACACAGGCCATACCATTTGCCAGTGCTACCTATTATCCCTTGACCCCAAGAACACAAGCAACTGGCTATATAGACACAGATAACATAGGCCTTAAAGATGATGATGACACTGCCTGTAGTCATGAAATGAAATAAGATACAGGACATCCTTTTAAGTCAGTAAGACTGGTATTACCCAATGCTTACATCACCAATGTACATCTGTCTACGCTAGGGCCTCTGTAGCATCCTGGTTCAAAGGGAACAGGTGTATTGGTTAAATACCAATTATGTATGTGGGCATTACAGAAGGGTGACTACCTCCAGGTGTGCTTCAGTTACACACAACCCCACTCCACTTCTCAACTCCCCTCCCCTCCCCTCCCCTCCCCTTCTCGTCTCGTGTTCACATCCTTACAATTCCTTTCCAAGCAGCTCCTCCTGCGCTACCTTAGTTAGACACTTGTCATTCTCCCCAGCCTCCCTCTCCTCCATGATTACAGAAGCATACTTTCTCAGTGAACACTCCACTCCATCTCCATTACACTTCACATGCACTATCTCAACAATAAGGAAGCATCAAAGCACATCACCATGTATGTCCCAAAGCACACTCGCATTTCGTATCCGGCATCATATGACAATGAATAAGAGAGTCACACACACACAAGCCATATTCACAACATAGGAATGCTTGGAGTGCATGTAGCTGAAAGGAGAGTAATTGTCCCATATTGCTTAATTCCTTTCTCAAGATCCCTCGGGCATATCATCTCCACACACACACAAGAATCATCTAAATGCACATGCACACACATACATACAAACAACAAACACACACAATACACAAACACACAAAGAATCACATTAAACCACACACTCGCTTGTAGAAATAGACTGAGTGCAGTTTAGGGAGCCACTCACTATTCAACACACAGACACACACACACACACAGACACACACACACACAGACACACACACGCACACATGCATGCACACACACACACACACACATGCACACGCACACGCACACACACACAC